>CM057817.1:49591041-49630407 GCA_030067965.1 Latrodectus elegans
CTCGGAGAATATTTCATCGATTATTTAGAGCTGCTTTCCCTTTTCTATTAAAAAGTGGAAAAACGATTGGTAAGGAAGCTCTTCTCACTGGATCTCGTGTTGCGTCTGATGTTTTATCCGGTCAAGATTTTAAAGAATCAGTAAAAGCAAGAGCTAAAGAGAGTGGGAGGAATTTAGCCCAAAAAGCCCTTGATAAGGTACAGTCCATGGTGGGCAGAGGAAAATATAAAAGAAAACGTAAGAAGCAAAAGCGAATCATTTCATCCAAAGTAAGGAAAGTGACAGGACGTGATATTTTCGACTCGTGATGGCATTTCTTTTAAAAGACTCACCAGAATGTGTGAAATCAGAGCTTGAACTTTTTCATTTACCCAGTACTCAAACTGTTATTCAAAGTGGACAATGGGTGGAATTTCATCCATTGTCTAATGTTTTTGATGGAGGTCCCGTCGAATTTTATGTTAATGGTTCAGGTGAAGAATATTTAGATCTCAGCCAAACTCAACTTTATGTTAAAGCAAAAATAATTAAAAAAATAACTTACCCATTGGAAAAGAGGATAACATAGGACCTGTGAACTTGTTTCTGCATTCTCTCTTTTCACAAGTAGATGTTACATTAAATGATTGCATTGTATCTGATTCTAATAACACATACCCTTATCGAGCCTATATTGAAACATTACTAAATCACGGATATGATAGTAAAACGTATCAGCTTACCGCTGAATTGTTTTACAAGGACTCGGATGATGGATTCAACAAAAGAGCAGCTTTTTTTAAAGACAGTGCTATTGTGGATATGATTGGTGGTATTCACAGTGATATATTTCACCAAGAAAGACTTTTACTGAATTTAGTGGACTTAAAATTAAAACCTATACGAAGCAACCCAGAATTTTATTTGATAGGCAGTGAAGGATTTAAAGTAGTTTTGGAACATATTTCTCTATTTATACGAAAAGTTCGTGTAAGTCCTGGTGTCATATTAGGACATGCTAAAGCTTTACAATCAAAAATGGCAAAATACCCCATTAATCGAGTTTTAAATAAAGTATACTCTGTTCCAAAAGGAAACATGTCTTTTGTTCAAGATAATGTATTTACTGGACAGATGCCTAAAAGAATTATCATAGGATGCGTTGATAATGAAGCCTTTCATGGATCTTTGAAGAAATCTCCGTACGATTTTCAACATTTTAACCTGAATTTCATTGGAATATACGTAGATGGCCAGCCCATGCCACATAATCCTCTACAACCAGATTTTGAAAAAAATAACTTTATACGAGCCTATCAAAGTCTCTTCTTAGGTACAGAAAAACTAGGACAAGACCGAGGTTTATTTATATCAAGAGATGAATATAAGATGGGTAACACTTTATACGCATTTGATTTATCTCCCGATTTGTGTGACGGAGAACATTAAAATCTCATCAGACATAGTAATTTACGTTTGGAGGTAAAATTTAGCAAGGCGTTACAACAAACTATAAGTATTATTGTATTTGCTGAATTTGAAAATTTAATTGAGATTAATAAATCCAGAAATATTTCCTTTGACTTTGGAAATTAAAAAATGAATAATCATCAAATATTTAATGCCCTATCCCGTGATAAGATTACAGCACCGATATTTCAAGGAGTATTTCCATCGGATTTCATTCCATACCTTTCTGAAAGATCAGCTGCTATCGTTCATCAAGATGACTCATCTCAACCAGGATCTCATTGGATAGCTCTGTTTGTGGATGAAGATAAGAACTTGGAATTTTTTGATTCATATGGACAGTCACCTTATTTTTATGGAAAAATTTTTACAGATTATGTATCTCAGTACTTAAATGTTTCATGGAATTCTGTTACATTCTAAAGTATTACTTTTAATGTATGTGGAACATATTGTATTTACTTTATATTCAAACGATGTCAAGGAATTTCTATGCGTTCCATTGTGCAAAAATTATTTGTAAATAAAAGCAATGATTTTCAAATGTTTCAGTTTGTCAAGAAAAAGTATACTATAAAAATGATTTTTAAAAAGTAAAATAAAAACTATTGAAATAAAAAAAATGTGTCATGTATTCATTTTGATATATTCACGCCTTAATATAAATAAATAACTTCCAATTTTTTAATTTTTTCTTTTTTTACTTTTTAAATTATGCCAAAATAATTATTAAACAGAAAACTAATTCTGTTACCAGTCAAAAAATAATTATTATTAGTTTGAAATAACTTCTGGATGAAAATAAAACAATAAATTTCAACGTGAAGATAAATATTTATATTTGGCATCAATAACTTTTCTCCATAGCTTTACAGATAATAAAAAGTCTCTCAAGAAGATAATTCTGTCACATTCGCTATGGATATTTTAAAGATGAAACATCCTTTTACTATGATAGTAGCTGGACCTACTGGTAGTGGGAAAACACATTTTGTAAAGAAATTAATCGAACTTAGAATGATTCACCCTTTTTCAAAAAATCTACTTTGGTGTTATGGAGCATATCAAAAACTTTACGAAGAAATGGTAGGCATAGAGTTTTATGAAGGTATAGTTCCTAATTTAAATCAGTACTCTAATGCTTTGATTGTCATCCACGATCTTATGAGTGAATTGGGAAATGATTGCAAGCTGACTAAATTATTTACAAAAGGCTCTCATCACAGAAATGTTAGTGTCGTTTTTCTTGTGCAAAACATTTTTCATAAAGGAAAAGAAATGAGAGAAATTTCTTTAAATTCACATTATCTGGTATTATTTAAAAACCCTAGAGACCGGTCCCAAGTTTCTCACCTGGAAAAGCAGCTATATCCAACGAAAACCAAATTTTTCCAGGAAAGCTACGAGGATGCTACATCAAAACCTTTCAGCTATTTACTTGTTGATTTGAAAACTGATGATTCTTTGCGAATGTGTACAGGAATGTTTCCAGGAGATAAATTCTGGATTTATCAGCCACGATGATATTATTTTAGCCTTCACAGATCTATAAATAGAAAGTCTATGTTGATTCTTTTCATAATTTCTCAAGATGTCAGTATGTGCAGAGCACACGATAGAGCTCTTGAAATTAATTTCTAAAAGTAAAAGCGCAAAGCCTATTTTGAAAAAGTGTTCAAATACTGTTATTAAAACATTGTGTGAGTGCGCAGTTAACGTGTTAAAGGGTAACATACCACTGACAAAGAATAAAAAAAATCGCTTATCTTCTTACAAGCAAAGTTTACAAAATCTTTCGGACCGAAAAATTCCTCTTTACAAAAAAAGGCAATTGTTAGTTCAACGTGGTGACGGATTTCTCTCAATATTATTACCTGCTGCTATTTCAGTTATTAGCAGTCTCATTCATGGAGCACAGTAAAAAATTTATGTTAGTGCCCGAAGATCGTTATCAAGCTCTTGATTATCTATCACATCTCGATAAACAAATGAAACACATTCTTCAACAAAAACATTTAACTGAAAGTGAGAAAGCAATATTATACTTACAAATCTTGCAAAAATACACAAATATTTCAGTCGAAAAATCGTTACTAACAGAAAGTAATCAAGTAGTTCCAGAAGAGTCTCCATTAGAAGAATTCCCTGCAAAAGAATCATCTGTGACAGAATTAGAATCTGTTATAAAAAAAGAAAGAAATGATATTGAAGAAAAAGCCATTACTGTGACCCCGATGCGTTATAAGAAAACTGTAAAAGAAGTCTTTCAATTTCTCAAGAAACAAAATTCCTTATCATGGACTCCTGAAGGAAAAATCATATATAAAAATACAATTATTCACGGCAGTAACATTGTTACTCTTATTAATGATTTTTTAAGAAATAAGAAAAAGGCTCCCATAGGAAGAAGTATATTTTTAAATGTATTAAAGGAAGCACATTTCCCTGAGCATTTGGATGTAAATAAAAAATTGTATAAAAATTATCATAAACTTGTAAAACCTGTTATGTGTGCCCGTAAAAACTTTTGGATTAAGCTTTGAACAATAAAATATTGATCAAGTTATTATAATTGTTTCCATTTATTTCACATAATAATTTTTTTCATTCTAGATAAAAAAAATTTTTTAATGTAATATCTCAGAGTATGAAGTTGTTGTTGTTTATCCAAATAGGAGAATAAACTTTTCCTTCTCATCATTGATATACAATACACACACACACATACACACACAAATAAGACAAAAAATTTAGCAAAATATAGAAAAAACAAATTCCGTTTTTTTTGTTTTTTTTAAAATCCGTATGGAATTGTTGACAAATCATCCATTATAACTCTTTTATCATAAACCACACGGTAGAGTTTTTTCTCCGGTTTATTTATGACTCTTCTCTTCTTCGGCTCCATGAACAAAAAATTTAAAAAGCATCAATCGCTATTACTACTAATGACTAAATCGAAATAAAGGTACAACTCAAATCAGCTTGAATGAGCAACCACGAGGTCAGGAATTGATTGACGCCGTTTAACCATTCCCGATACCAAAAATATTTTTTGAAAGCAGCAGATACCCAACAACTCAACCTAACTTGAATATGCAATCACGAGGTTAGCAATTGATTGACGCCGTTTAACCACTCCCGATACCGAAAATATTTTTTGAAAGCAGCAGATACCCAACAACTCAACCTAACTTGAATATGCAATCACGAGGTTAGCAATTGATTGACGCCGTTTAACCACTCCCGATACCAAAAATATTTTTTGAAAGAAGTAAGAACCCAACATCTCAACTCAACTTGAATGAGCAATCACGAGGTTAGCAAATGATTGACGCCGTTTAACCACTCCCGATACCAAAAATATTTTTTGAAAGCAGTAAGAACCCAACATCTCAACTCAACTTGAATGAGCAATCACGAGGTTAGCAAATGATTGACGCCGTTTAACCACTCCCGATACCGAAAATATTTTTTGAAAGCAGTAGGAACCCAACATCTCAACTCAAAAAATAACCTCGTGTTCTTGTTCAAGCTAGCATGTGACGTCACAAAACCACACCCCCTTTTGATTGACAGGTGATACGCCCCCTTCTATTGTATTCGCCATAAACCTGCTATTGCTACTAATGCACCTCCAATTTAAATTAAATTTTATTTTTCTATAATTCCTGTTAGTCTAATTTTTAATGTCTATACCAGCAGCTACAACATTCCAGTTTGGAAGGACTATTGTGAGTGACTGATAAATTTTGATGCGAAAGTTGTTTGAGACCAAATTAAAATATGAGTAATATATGCGCTATGTTTTATTACTGTTAGCAATTGGTATTCAACATCAATTTTGCAAACATTCTTTAAGCAAAATTAGCATGCAGCAAAAAAATTAGAATGGGATAATAATCAACGATGTGAAGACGGATTTTTTCTGTTTATGTTTACTCTCATTATATCTATTGAATGGATTTGGCTGTATCAATATACTTATCATTATCCATGTAATATGACTGACATCATGGTCTCAACTCCGAAATTTTATTTCAACTCCATGAAACCTTATTTTTATTTTAAAATTGAAAAATTGTTAAATCAAACATATAAAATATTCGTAATACGTCAACTAAAGAATTTCTAAAAGTTTCTTTGATGATAAATCAGTTTTTGCATGCACTTTTTATGCCTCAAAGTGCTTTTATATTAAAGAGATACGAATTTAAAATGTCATGCATTTTATAATGAATATATTGATTCAGTTTTTAATGTGCCCATTAATAATATATTCAAAATTTAAATACGAATGATAATAGTTAGACTTAAGCATTATCGCCGAAAGAAAGTATTGTGTATTTTAGCAATATTTAAAGTAATTAGCTTTGAAAGGAAATGTCATTCAAAGTGGGACACAATCTGTGTCATCTGTGAAACAAATTACATCAAGGTAACGAAGCAAATGGATCTTCGACAGGATTATCAATCTCTCTCTGAGAAAAAGAACAAGGTCTCAGCTGTTGCTGAATGGAAAAGAGCATTCTCAGCACACACAGAGTATGTCACTGAACACAATGATAACTACAAGAATGAAATTAATTTTTGTGAAATATTTGCACCTGTATGGAAAAACAAACACTGGATATTTATAAATGCTAAATCAACCAGAGCATTTTCAAAATGAAAACTAACCCCCCTTTCCCCCCAATCATACTTAACGGTGCTACTTTTGCGGCTCTAAACATTAAAAGAAAACGTAAACTTATCTTAATTATTACAATTTTATCTGTTCAAGTATTATTGCCTGAACTGAATTTCTGCTATTTTGGACTGTCTTACAGTTGATAGCATTGTCAGGATTTTTAAAATAATATTTAATCCACACATCGATTTATGTCTTCAAAGAGAGATTTTCATAGATGCAAATTCATAGAGCAAAATCTTATACAATGTCAAAATAGAGGACATTTAGAAAACTCTGAGTTACCCACCGCATCAGAAGAGCAATTAAAGCAAGAGTGATTTCCTGAAATTTAGAAATGACTGGTACTGAATGCAGCACTTCTCAGTTCAAGGAGCCTGTTTCTGTTACGATTCAGAATGAGCTGGAATATGTTTAATCGTTTCATCAGCTTTAAGTTACTTTAAATCAAAAATACATTATAAAAATTAATAATGCTTTTTCTATAAACTATATTCTATCCTTCTATATGCAAAAAGTTAAAAATCAAATAATAGCTTCTTAAAATGTGATAGATAGAATAATAGAAAAGAATATAAATAAATGTATTTGGATTTCATTTTAACTTCTATATGAACTATTAAGGAAGTCCTGTTTGCTTTCACTTAGAAATATATTCGCGTTTTTCATACGCAGCATAACTATATAATTGTTCTAAAAATATTCCCAAATCATTATTTATATTTTTGCTTTAAATATGTTAGTGCCTTTGCAACAAAGGCAGTCAATGCTCCAGTCAAGTGACTTCGGTGTCAGTCCATCACTTTCGGGACATATTTACGTTCTGCATTTAATTCTGCTTATAATTTTTAAATTATAGGAACCCATTTAGGCAGTTAAATTGCTCTAAATATTTGAAGCACACAGAAAATCATATTTTTTGAAATATAGATATGTATATGCTTTAAATATTTAATTAATCTTTAAATTAAAATTGAAAAAGAAATAATTTTCTCATGACGTGCTAAAAATAAATTGAGATAAAATATTAAAATTTAAATTCCTTTATTAATTAAATGCTGCTAAATTGTTATATACTGAAAGACATTTATGTTTATCTAATATTATTGTAAAGTAAAAGTTTAATGTAATTATATGACATATACTGTACATAACGTGCATCGATTACATAAGGATATATTATATATATATTAGCATTCTATAAATTTCTCCATAAAGAGAGAGAGAAGTGATAATGGAAATGGCTCTACTGAGAAATTAACGAATGGATTCTAATAAGAAAGGAAATAATATAATATTTTAAAATATATATTGAAAAAAATTGAATAATATGTCTAAATTAAATTAATTGAAAAATAAATTTTGTCACAAAAATATCTTATAATTAATACTTTAAAACCATTTTCCTATTAATCGAAAAATATTTTAAATTGAAGGTAGCGTATCAATTTTGTGTCCACATTGGAAAAAAATAAAGGACTTAAATAAGAAAATGAAAACTACTTTTCCACAAAATAAAATTTTTATTGTTAAATATTTATTTTAGACCTATATTTTCAACATTAAATATTGTTTTAAAATTGGCGGAATTTGCAAATTCCAAATACCTTCGGGCAATTTACCATTTCCAGAAATGGCTCCTCGAACTGCGCATCGATACAAGTGCCGAAGTGATCGAGGAGTGGAGGACACGTTCCCGAATTCAAGTCTGTAATTGAAATGAAAGTGTTCTACACGTTCCTTTGACTCGGCTGGAACCAGCACTTGTAAGGTGTTATTAATCTCCTTACTTGTGATGAATGGTTCAGGCAACGCCCTCCAAACCTTTACAACAGTTAGTAAGGCATCTCTGTTATCGGAAATCACTTCGGCAAATGCTCCATACGTAAGTAAAATCAAATATATCCTCTTCAGTGCAGAAATTCCTTCAAGTTTTGATTTAAAACTCCAAAATCTACAACAAAAACAAAAGTTTTCAAAAATGATAATAAAAGATCTTACGGAGCTATATAAGTAAATATTTAAAAGTAGGTTCTAGAAAATCACAAATATTTCTCTTCTAGAAATGTATTGCTTAGGAAAAAGGCTAGAATACCAATTAACTAAATAATTTCATATTAAGATGTAATAACAGTTTACAATTAAGCGTAAAAATTAGAGGGGTTCGTTATTTAACAACAGTTATATGTTTTTGAACGTTATTAGAATAATCGGTTATTTTAAAAATAGCGTTATTTAATAACAAATCCGTAAATTACCCCGACCTCTCATAACAAGGTATTACGCTATCTCTTTAGTTGGCATATTAATTTTAAAATAAAATTGCTGTTAAAATTGTTGCACTGATGTTCACATCAGTAACAGCACGTTGTCTGGAACAGTTACGCGGTAGCGAAATGCTGTAGGGAAACTATTTATTATTCAAGGAACTGTCTGTTATGGCAGGAGCAAAAGATGTTTTACAAGTGTCTGTTATCATTATTAAAGAACGGTCTGTTATTCAGTAACAATGAGAACTTTTTGTTATTTTAAGAAAGTCTGTTATGTGATAACGAAATGTTACTTGATGACAGTTGATTTTTGTTATTTTAAGAATGATATGTGTTGCTAGACAACATTTCGCTACTTTAAAAGCAATACTTCATTTGCTGATATAAGAAATGAACAACTTGTTCTTTCTCCATTTTGTACATTTTTCATATTTTCTCTTAGTTTGCTATAGGTTCGGGATGGGGAAAATATTATGATACTTGCCGCTTAATTTGTATAGTGGTAAGCGTGCCTGACTGAGGATAAGTAGGTCTTCGGTTTGAAACACGTTTTGGGCATGGACGTACTTGATCTCTCCCTTTCCTTGTGTGACGGAGGTTTAAATGGTTGCCTATCCTATAAACGCGTATTTCATGTGTGTTCTGAGGAAATCGCAAACCACAAAATATGATTCAGTTGGAAAATTGGAGCAGCGTACCCGTCGTTGCCTGCCTAGATGGCACATCACGACAACATTAAGTAATTTATTTTTAGAAGGAATAATTATCCTTTGTGGTTTCATTAAGGAAAGAAATTTCCTGTGAAGGGAATATTATTCATCGATATAAGTTATATTTTATTTGAAAATTATAATTTAGTTAGAAATAATGCAGAATTGAAATAAGTCAGTTTGACTTTAGTCATAATATAGAAATTTTAAAGTGAATATTAACGATATTATTTGATTTGTTAAACATTTAAAATTATTTATGTCAAAAAATAATCTGTCTTAATGAATTATTATTTTAAAAATAATCTGGAGTTAAAAAAAATTTAATTTTGCTATAATTATATGGAAATTTTGGATGTAAATAAAAATGATAATTTTTATGTCATTTTTCAAACATTAAAAATTATTTTTGTTAAAAAAATCCTGAGTAATGAACTGTAATTTTGAAAATCATATCTGGAATTAAACATATCAATTTCCCTGAACTTATAGAAGTTATGAAAAGAATAAATAAAAATATTATTCATTATTTGTGATTTCTTAAATATTAAAAATTTCACTTTTACTAAAACTAAAATTTTTAAAAGCGTAAGTGAAAATGTTAATCATCATAAGATTCCCTAACAATAAAAAATTATTTTTGTTAAATAAATCCTGACTAAATCAATTCGTTGTTTTTTTAAAAAAAATCCTAATATTTACATTTAATAAATATTTTAATGATGACATATAAACAAATATATAAATATTTAAAATCTTTCATTTAATATTTTATTTTATTCTTGCTTCAATATGTTATTTCCATGAAAATTGAAAAGCAAAATCACTCGTTTTAAGTATATAATTAGTATTTCAAACTGAAAAATAATCAAATTAGTATGAAGTTATGTGTTTTAAGCATTTTTATATATTTTTAAATACAGATAAAGGGCATGTATAATTATTATAATCATGTCGGCCTTAACTTTTTTTGTAATATTTTCCGGTAGATCACAATAAATAAAATAATATATCAATTACTACAAATATTTTTACATCTATCAAAACAACTAACAATCATACAATGGAAAGTGACATAATTCTTAAATTAATACATGAGATTAAAATAAAAGTAATCATTAAGTACCCGAATAGTCGTCTAATATTGATATTAATAAAACAATGATTTTTTCAAGACTGCACTAAATGAGATTTTATTCTGAAGTTTTAATTTTATTTATAAAACTTGCACAAAAATTTTATACACTATGATACATAAAAATTATTATATATTGATATTTTTTATGAAACAAAAGAAAACATATCCCAATACATTGCAGGTTGGGACGTTCTTATGAAATTTGGTTTGATTCTTATACAATCATCCATTCAGCAGCAAATTGCATATCGTTACTTTTAAAGTAACGAATGCTCATGAATTTATAAGTCTTGTATTTAAATTTGAGGCTATAGAGCGGATAATGTAAAAATTAAGCACTGTTCTAATTCACTTGATCATACACAAAATATAGGATTAAAGAAGGACTTTTCAAGAATAGTGGAGAACAATATATCGTCAAATAGGAGACCCTGAAAACATTAAATCACTCATACTGAAAAATATGAATATGCATGCTGGGATTGAAAAGTAAAACACATTTCCTGTTTCTCAAAAATAGCAGAGATCGAACTCAGAACCTTCTATTTCAAAAAATTTCAGTCTTACCTAATAAAACAAGTTGAGTTTTTATGTATATAAACTATAAATGTTCGAGTACATAAATTTATTACATAATTTCTGAAAATATTTTTACATATAATTTTACTAAGATATGTAATTTTTGCCTAACAATTTGTAATTTTAACCTTACAAATATTAATTCTTCTAAGCTTGAAAATTTTTATACAAGGAAATTTAAGATAAAAATAAAAACCAGATGATTCCTGAATATAATTATTTAACAATTTAATAATAAGTTTTCTTATAAATATATTTACAAATTTTTTCATGACTGTATAAAAAAATAGAAAGGTAAGCAAAGCTGATCTGTTTTATATATTCCATACAAAGATAATAAGGGAAATTTACTTAACAAAATTTGTGCTTACATAAGTAATTATTAATATATTCTTTGCTCTTTTATAATGGTGAGTGTATATTTTTTATAACATTTTTTAATTAAATTTAAGCACATTTCATTTCATTTAGGAAATTACCTGTCAATTTAAGCAAGAGAAAACCAGTGTAAATAAAAACAAATCTATTCTAAATTCATAATATGTTATTATAAAAAGGAAAAGAGCACAAACAATTTCCCCAAAATGCAATTAACACAAATATTTCAGAGATTCTGGTCCTAATATCTGAAATTAACGTCTTCATAACTATGAATTATAAAAAAAAAAATGAGTAAAGGAAAAAATAAATTCTTGATTTAACTTCAATAAGTAATAAAAATTTAATAATTCTTACCTCATAAAGATAAGAAAATTCATTAATATTGAAATTTCATTCTTTTAATATTTTATTTACTTATGATGCGTTCACCTTTCTTAAATCGTAATAATTAAATATGTATAATAAATAAATATCAATAACATGTTTGATAACAGCAATACGCAACGAAGTGTTACTTGACAACAATTGATTAATATAATAATGATCTGTTAAATGGTAGAAAAATATTACATTATAACAATTCGATGTGCTTAGAATGGGCTGTTATTTGACAAAAAAAAAATGATACTTAATAACGTTTCGCTATTTAAAATAGTATCACAGGAAGAAACATCATGTTTCACTTTCTCAATTTGAGATTCTTCACATCGGCTATATTATTGTCTGGGGGCACTTCTTATTACAAGTGCTTAAAAGAAAATATAAGGAAAATCACTCACTAAATCTATTAAAATGAAAGTTAATATCTGTGAAACAAACGCAATAATTATTTCAAATAAATAAATTGTAGAATATTTTGAAATGAATGTTTCATTAGTTATTCGTGATTTATGAAATTATGTCACGTGCGTAAAGAGAGATTTGGCTTTTTTAAAAATAATTAGAAAAAGGAAAAACTTCTACGGTACTTTGTAAAAAAATCTAGCAACTAAAAGAGAACCATAAAGAAGAAATAGTTTGATATTTTAAACGGAAATAAATCGGCAAAATTCTAAAAACATATATATTTAAAGTAATTTGAATAGGAACACAATAACTAGCGCGTGCATTCTAAAGAAATATATATTACTTATTAAAATATTTATTTTTATCAAAATATACATTAGAAATATTAAGTTAAAATATCGATTTGATACTGCATAATTTTTTAATCATAAAATTTCTATCAAGATTATTTTTCTTAAAGACACTTTAAAAATTATGTTAAAAGACTTATTTTTACTTAAATTTTAAAATTCTAACTATAAAGATATGAATTATAGATTTGTAAAGGTAGAAGCAATGGAAAATTAATGTTTCCTTACGAATGCAGTTTTTATTGAAGTTATTATAGTTAAACTATAGTTGTAAGCATATAAGTAAATGGAAAATAATTTTTCAATTATTTATTACATGTTTATATCACACTCATACGCACCTATAATCATTTCAATTTTAAGAAGAGCTGTGACGAAAAAAAGCCTTTTATAAAATAATCTATTATCTGAGAAAGTTATTTAATTTTAAATTTTTTAAAATCATTCTGTGTTTATTTTAAGGAATTTCATAATGAAAAAGTATTAAAATTCGAAAGTCATTTGATAGGTCAAATACAACGAAAATATTTACAAAACTAAAAGGAAACTTTAATATCTTAACGAGTTTGCAAGGAAAGCGTGATTAATTTTCCTTTGCGAAGAAAAATCCTTTAAGTAGTTAAAGACATTTCCTGGTGTAAATTTTCAGAAAATTGCTTAGAAAATCATGGCTAAAATAATGCATATAGCAATATTTGTAAAAAATGCTCTTCTCCAGAATATCATTTCTCTGATTTTCATATAAAGGCACAATAAGAAATTTGAGCGGTTAAATAATAATATATCATTTAGTTTAAAAACGAATAATTTTCTATGAGCAATCCTCTCAAAATATTATTTAATACATATCAAAAACAGTTGAATATCGCCAAAAACAGCCCAATATCGTTAATAAAAGTTCATTATCGGCGACATTGAAGTGTTCCTCAAATATTAAATAATAATTAAGGATGTTTATTAAATTAATTTAAATTTGAAAAACAATTGTTAAAAAGAGAAAATAGAATTTTTGTAATAGGCAATTTTATTTAGCGAGTAGTTTTATATAGCTTTTATATTTCGAATTCAAAATTCTTATTTCAGAAATATTTAGTCACAATAACAAAAACACGCAAAAATAATTTAAACAAAACAAAAAATATACTTACGATTGTCCGAAAAACTCCTCCCAGTAAAAACTGATATTCGATGACCAATGGTAATTGAAAAAAAAATTTTCGTGGCCGAATTTTAAAAATATTTTTATCTTTTTAAAGTCACCCGCAACGTGACAAATGTTGAGTGGTAGTATTTGTTGAGTCAGCTCATACAAAGGAAGGTCCTTTTCCTGTCCAGACAGTTTTATGTTATACAACAAGTATTCCAAAACATTTGGCTTCATCTCATGTATAATAATACTGATTAGGCCCTTATGTTTTCCTAAGAACAGAAGAAAGCTTCTCAACAATATGCCATCCTTAATTGCTTCATTACACATTAGATTGAAAATAGATTCAAAACTAGTAAATGAATATGCATACGATATCTTTGCAACGATATTTATCTTCTGTTGTAAATTTAAATATTTATATAAATACTTCGTCAAGCCACGTGACCTTTTTAAATGAGGAACTCGAAATTTTTCGTGAAGTTGAAGAAGGCATTCTTCCGATAATCTCTCGTACATTTTATCAATATAATCAGGATTTATGCCTTCTCTAGTAAAAATCGAAATTTCTAGATATCCTAAGGAATCTGGTCCAGGTACATTTCTTATCATGCCGATTTCCAGATCCAGATCCGCTAGAAGTAAACGAGCACTGCTGAGAGGATGGCGTATATACAACCATAAATCAAACTGTTGACTCTCTTTTCCATTTTCATAAAAGTGTTTTAAAAGCTTTGTAGAAAGAAAGTTAATTTGTATAAGAGAAACTCAATTTTGCTGTGCACTTGTGGACTGCTTAAAGTAGAATGTCTCCTGACACAGCGTCTACCCCCTTATATTCTAGTTTCCATCCACTTCCTTCTTGGCTATCTGCGCAGCTTGACGCGCAGTGTGTTCATGTCTAAGAATTTGGCATGCATAAAGGGATCAACTGCCCCTTCTTTCTGTGTTTTTTTTTTTTTTTTTCATATTATTTTATGGTTGTAGTGCGAATTTCGTTATATTATTGCATTGGAAAATTACATATTATTGTTCATTTTTGTTTTAGGAAATTATTAACATTGAGGAAAATTTTAAAACATTAATAAATAGACTTATGAGATATTCAATTGAAATTGATAACTTAAAATACTAAAAAAAACTGATCAACCAGACTTATATTTTTTTCCTACTTACTATTGATATGATTGCATTTAAATCTATTATCTATAATGGAGATTTTTGAAATAAATTATTATTTTGGCGAGTCTCTCTTTTTTTTAAACTATCTAAATAATAATCATTTGGGGTGTACTAATAGTACGATCCATTTATTATAATTACATAAAAAAGAATAGTTTAATATTCTTATTAATGCGTGCTTCAAAATCACTAGAAAAATGTTAAAATTTTATGACAAAATTTATATCTAATATAAAAAATAAAACTAAAGTTTTTTTTACTCAAGAACATAATTTTTTTTATTTAATAAAATGAAAAACTATAAAAGCAATTCCTTATTTAAATGGTGGGAGTAAATTTAAAAATACTGTTTAACTTTATTACAATAGTATCCTTATAAATTATCAGAATTGAGCAATACATTTGCAAGCTAAATGATGATTAAAAAATAGAATCAAAATTTAATTACTACACGTGTAATTTTTAGATGCAAATGTGTCTAATATTTATTTTAAAATATGTATTTGGTTCCATTTATACTAAATGATTGGCAATTTTAATACAGGGAATGTATTCTGAGCTAATTATAAATTAAAAAATGAATAAAAATGGAAATTTAATTTATAAGTCTTCATTGCTTTTTTTAAAGCTATTCAATAGAAAATGAATTTCAAATTGCTACTCATACGCTTAGAGATTAGAAATTATGAGTTGATTCTTTCATTTTATTTCCTTCTAAGATTTTTTCTCATGGAATTATCAATATTTCAAAAGACTTTATTTAAATTAAAATACTTCTTTTGTTATTTAGGTAAAGGCTATAAGTAATTTATTTGAATATAAATTATTTTACTAATATTATAAGTGTACACCTTATCCTCAATCAAAACACTTTGAGTAAAATTAACATTTTAGCATTTAGTCTCTGAATAGTTGCTATGGTCGAAACTAGTGATATTTGTCCTTGACAGGAAGGGAAGCTTTTGTTTAGTAACATTGATTAGCTGAAGAGGATATAAATTTTTAGTCTCAACATTTGTTATTCATACGAGAATGATCTGACTCATCGAAAACTTCTCAAAAGAACATAAAAACGGCGTAAACATCCGTGATCGACAAACTCCATACCGATTTTGAATTTCTAAATTTTCATTGCAAAAGAACAGTCAACATTGAACTCTGGAGGAAACGATTTGTATCACTCTTGCTACGGATATAATTTGGAATTATTGGTAATTTGACTATAATACTTCGATTAGTATGTATTATTTTGTAATTTATTTCGTAGTAGAAAAATATAAAATGAAAATGATTTTTGAATTATTGCTTTTTCAATTAATTATTCTGGAATTTAATAATTCTGGAATTTAATTATTCTGGAATTTAATAATTAATAGATACTATATTTTAAATAAAGAAATTAAAGAATCTGAATTAAAGAAAATAAAACATTCCACGCTACTTGTATTTTTTCTAATGAAAACCGAAATTGGCGACAATGAAAATAAAATCTTGGAAACCATTTACTATATTTTAATATACAGATCCACAAACAATTATTTTTTCTTTTGCCTCAAGTTTACGCAATCTACCTTTTATTAAGTTGTTGATTATTTTTCTTGCCATTAAAAATTGTATCACAAAAGAATATAAACTTTAAAATAACATAATATTTGTCAGACATTATTAAACGGAAAAAATATTTTGTCATTAGTCTTTTTGTAATTAACAAAACTAGCATTACCTTAAGTTGCACAGATTAAGTTATTTATTTTTACAGATCAAATTTACGTAACTTATTAAACTGTTGATTATTTCAATAATAATCGCATGACTATAAAAATTTAAGTTAGAAAATATTTATGCTGGCCACTTCACAATTATCACTAGTTATTAAACCTAAAATAATAATTGCTCAATGAAAAATTTTAATTCTTAAAATTAAGCAAATATTTAAAAAGTAAAAAAATCAAATTTCTACTTTTTTTATACCAAAAATGTTATTTGCAATCATTCTGATGTATGATGTATGAATTCAATGGAATTTTTAAAACTACAGGATTTGTAAGCATATATTTTAATTGCGCAATTTAGCAATGCCAGTGCTTTTTTCTGTGGTTTTTAAATTTAAATTCTTTTAGAAGAAACATTAGAAAAATTTCTGATATATTTCTGAAAAATTTTAAGGAGGATTAAAGTATTGGGAACAGTACCACATCAGTTATTTTATAAATGATATTTCCATTTATAAGTATATAAATCATTTGTAGATTATTAAATAATCACGATTAGATCACATTCCATGATCTGCATTAAAATTAATTTATTGAAGAAAACAGATGATATATAAGAGTATAACTATTTTTACCTTGTTAATATCAAATGCAATCGATGAAAATGATGAGAGGGATAACACTATATTTAAAATTTTCTTCCTTTGAAACATTGTTTCTGATCAAGCTGCTATGATCTGAATTAAAATTATTTTATTAAATCAAAAGCATTTACATATCCGTAACTTTTTAACTCTGATAATCTAATTTTCAAAGGATATTTAGATATTCCACTGATTATCACAACATTTCTATTATTTAATGGGGGGGGGGATAATTCCTAGTTTTCTACCTCGTGACACATGAATTCCCTTAAGACCATAGAAGGTGTATATTAAAATATTTTATAACTATTTCGCCGTTAAACTGTTCTCTACACATAAAAAACCAGTAGAGCAGTTGAAATAAAATTTTCAAAACTAATACACAGAGTTCGATTCCAGATCATTTCAAACAGTGGGAGACAGATGTTATGCCGCTAATTTCAGCATGCATTTCCTTAGAGGTTAAATTTCGGAAATTTCTTGGTTTCCTCCATAGTGATTATTTTCAAAAAGTTTGAAAATTTCTTCTGGAAACCAAATTACGAATTGGATACTAAAATACTATATAAAGATATTAGTCTTTTCATTGAGCCGTATCAAAATCTTCGTCATAGTTTAGTTATAAGGCCATGCTGCTTTGAACCAAAAAACCATGGTTTGCCTCTCTACCGTTCATTATGAGAAATGTGTATAGAAATACAAATTTTCTAATTTTTGCAAGTCAGTTAGCCGAATGGGATGCTTAGATTTTTGGGTTCTTTTTTCTGGCCAATGAATACGAAAATCAACATTTTACAAAGTTTTTCCTTATATCATTCCACAATGGGTTGTCGTACAATCGTTTCAGTACATTACTAACTACTTTGTAGTTTCAAAGTACCAGTCACCATAACAGATTTGCAAATAGAACGATCACCTATATCTTCCATTGTTCAAAAGCAGAGAAGACAGTATTTAAAAACCTTTATTACCAAAACATAATCATAACATTTAGACCATAAAAAAATGTTAAAAATATTTCTAAAAACAAGTGAAGCATGGAGCTATTCTCAGAAATATCGGTTTTATCAAAAATTTATCTTTAGAGATGCTCCCTCTCCCCCACGTGAGTAATCAAATTGTTGTGAACCAGTTTCTTAAAAACATCAGCGAATGGAAAATTTTGTAATATTCATACCATAAGAAAATTTTAAAACTTTACAAACAATGAAATTGCTTTTAACATAAATTAAATTAAGTGAAAAGAAATGAATAAATTGTAGTAGTAATATTTTTTTAGAGAACACATTTTCTGAGCTCTTAATTTAGAAAATAGCCAAAAAAACTTTCAATTTTAGTTTATTTTATTTGTTAACATTTTAAATAATTTATCAAATATTATGAATTGATCAAATATAACATCCTTAGAAGCAGAAATATAATTCAAATAAAATTTTATAAGTTATGCTCATAATAAATTGAGTAAATGCATTATTTATCCCTACTATACATGCAAAACTACCTAAAAACAATCATACTGACGACATTTTATACGAAATTCCTAAAAATGAAGGCATTTCTGTTTAAGAAAACTATTAAAGAACATAATTTATGCGATATAAAAATGAAGAAGGACTACAATAAATGTCAAAATTACTGTTCGCTTTTTTGAAGACAAATTAAATATACATATGAATAATTGATTGGTATTCCTTTATTTTCCAATGTTTAAAATACTAAGCAAATTATCCGAAAAATATACATATTTGCAGTAATTTTGTTTTATTGTTTTGTTAAAATTCTTAGACACTTATAATATTTTAAATTATTTTCTTAAATTTTCAAGACTTTTTATGCAATAATTATTTTTTGCTTTAAATAAAAATGCACTTTAAATATCTATATACGAATTTGAACATAAAATGCACCTTTTTTTTAATTCAAAATGTAACTTTTGTAGAAAAATTTAAATGTCCTAAATCAAACAAAACATGTTTTCTAAATTAGTTTTATTTTAGAGAAATTTTTTACTTCATATATTTATGTTTACCTATTTTCTCAGTTTTTGTATTCGTAACAAATAAATATATAATTTTAATAATCTGTTTGGTATTGCTAATGCTCTTTTTAACTATTCAAATAGTACATTTCGATTACTAAATTTTGCAAGATTTTTATTTTTTAATATTTATAAAAATATGTTTATTTTATGATGTTATGATGGCTTCTGTAATTTTAAAGTCATATTTCCATTCCTGGTAAAAATCTGTATTTTATTTATATTATATTTTTATTAGTCGTCTACATATATCCTGCATTAAAGCTGCATTTGTAGGAAAAACACATACAATTTTATATAAAATATCGTTGTACACTTTTTGCAAAGAATTCTAAATTTTTTTATTTTATCAGGAATTTTCTCATTGTTTTAAGGAATCTAAGAAATTCCAGCCCGCAGATTTCAATTCATATTACATTAAAATTTAAGTTAATTACTTTTGATCATAAAGATTTTATAGAAAATATATTTCGTACGAACGAAAAAAAATTATTTCTTGAATTTAATATAATTCTCAAAATATTCTAATTTATGCATTATTTTAAACATATTTAAAGAAATCATTTTACCTTAACAGGAAAGAATTTCTGCTTCATTTGAAAGGAAATTGTTTTGAAATATATAGTTAGTGTTGGCTTCGCATTATCCTTCAGAAGTTACAATTTATGAATGTTTCTTGTGAATTATATAAATTATTCCTGTGTCTAAAAAAAAATAATCAGAAGAATACATTGATATGGACGCGAGCAATTCTCAAGTATCAATGGAAATCATTATTTAAATACAATTTGCCCCATGCTTTTTCTAATAATAGTAAAGCTACTTCAGTGAATTTATGTCCATATGACATGAAGGGATTTGACTGAAACAATTTAACTTTGCTAAAGATGCTCGAAACATGTACATTTGTCAGAAAAAGTTTTTGGTGTGAAAATTGTCCAAAAACCTTTCTGATTCAAAATTACATTTTTAGTTAGGACTCTGCTCTCATCGCAGGACATTTTTTACACTATTCAGTTTCTGAACAAAGAAAAGTTTCTTATTCAGCTTTTGATTCCATTTAGCAGAATGTTTCTGAGGACAAAACACAACAACGTAAATAGATTAATAATAAAGAATAAGAATTAAATCTTTCCTCAAAAAATGATGTTTTAAAGAGATTTTAAATAAACATTCATTTCAAGAAATTTGGATGTATTAATATTTCATCTTTTTATTACATGATTATTTCAATATATATTATTTACTATTCAACCGAAAAATAAATATTGGTGAAATGAATCCAAATTAGTTAAATTAGCTAAATAAAATTTCGTATTTTAAAAGCGTGTAAAATTTGTAAATTTCAAAACAATGAACAAGTATTAAATCCTTATTTAACCTTGAAAATCTAATAATATGAAACAGAATTTCAATATCTTTTATAAACAGTATCATTCTTATTTGTAAACTTTTACAGAAATTTCCTGTTGCAAGAGAATTTCCTTTCTTAACTATTATTTTAAGCAGAGAAAACATTATTGTGAAAGTACATTCACCCACATTTATATTATTTAAAATCTGATATAATCATAAATTTTCTCAACATTAATGTAATTTATGATAATCACTTAAATGATAATTTATTGAGTGACAGCAAATAATATAAATAATATTTTGATCTTTTTAGAAGCTGCATTTTAATTGAAACAAGGAAAACATTTTATAAATGTTTTTCATTATTTCAAATAAAATGTACAAATGAAATGTACTACTTTTTTATCCAATATTAAAAACTGATGTTTTGAAATATATATATATATATATATATATATATATATATATATATATATATATATATATATATATATATATATATATATATATACAGATGCAAAATAAATTTCCAAATTTTTGACAATTATTTGAAAATGTATAATAATAAAAAAATACTGTTGCGAACGTAAGACATAAACTAATATTAATTTAATTCAGTTAAAAATAGCTTAGTTACTTTAAATATGCATTTGAATAATCTATGAGTTTTATATTTTAGTAAAAACTAAATATTGTCCCAATTCAAATGTTTCAATTAAATTTTATGAACTTTTATTTATAATATTAGTAAATTGATGCAATACATTAGATAGATTTACACCATAATCCATAAAAGTCATTATGCATAAATATTTATTGAAATTTATATTTAGTGCTCAATTCATTCAAATTTTCGTGACATTATTATTATTTTTCACTTCCAAAAATATATATAATTCATGGCACATAACTGGATCTAGAGCTGCTCCTTATAGATATCAAAAATCCAAAAATTTTGATTAAATTATTTTTTTTTAATTTCTTGTTCCCTTATTATTTTTTGCAACTATATGTACTTCTACATTTTTCATTTAAAACAAAAAGCACGGATTTCATTGCAGTTCTTAAAATTTGATACAAACATATTCCTGTGCTTAACATTTTTGACCTTCATTC
The DNA here is from genome assembly GCA_030067965.1 of Latrodectus elegans. Classification (NCBI taxonomy): domain Eukaryota; kingdom Metazoa; phylum Arthropoda; class Arachnida; order Araneae; family Theridiidae; genus Latrodectus; species Latrodectus elegans. Next base: position 49,612,590 of record CM057817.1, read on the forward strand.
AACTTGTTTCTCTCGCAAATGTTCCTTTTCCATTCAACAATGAGAAATGTAACTATCTATTTTCAGCCCCTTTCTCTCAAAGGATCTTTTTTTTCTGCACCTGCTGACAAGAAACATGCGATTTGTTACGGCTGATTTAACTTAAGTGTTGAATAGAATTTTAAACTAACAATAGAAGAGGTGACCACATTGTCAAAATTGGACATTGATATATTGAGGGGACGCACCCTCTCTGTATGCCCATGCAGTATTGTAATCATTGTGAAAAAATTGTTCCCTAAGCATTTGACATGCCTGGGAAAGTAACGTAAACCACGTGGAAATGAAAATTTAAGATGGATTAGAAATAAATGTAAGATTTATACTAAAGGTACAAAGAATTTACTATTAATTTTGTGAAATAAATGTGAAATATTTACGAAAAATAAAGTAAGATAAATGAAAATATTCAGTAACAGATTATTAAATGGGAGTAATAAAAACAGAGAAATATTACTGCTAATTTAATTATAAACGTCAATTAAAACTGAAAGTTTTGTGTCTCTAGTTAATTCATTTAATAATGTGAAATAATGTATTGATACACATTACTTTAACGTATTGAATAAAAAACAATAAACACCTCAAAGTTTTACACAAAGAAAATTATAGATGTAGATAGATTAATTATAGATAATTATAGATTAAATTATTTTTTATTAAAATTATCTTGGAGCCATGTTTGTGTATCTCTAACATAAGAAATTAGTAAAGATTTATTAGCATAGTTAAAGGATTAAAATTTAATGAAAATTTAATTTTTGTAGGTTTCTCAAAATATCAAATTTAGTTTTTATAGAGTGTTTTAAATAAGATTTATAATATTAGACACATATAAAGGCATGTCAATGGGAATAAATAGTATTTGCAAGACTGAACTTTCATTTTCAAAACATTCCATAGTATAACAATTTTTTATATGTATAAAAAATAATTTGAAAACTTTATATACAATGTAGCGAAAACATAGGTATGAATCAAAATTTTCTACAAACCGATGCCAAGAAAACGGGAAATTATTTTTACCATTGAAATACATTATAAAATATTTTTCAATTCATTTATCTCAAATTCAAGGAATTATTTTCAAAATTATTTCCTGATTAGTTAGGTTTGCGCTTATGTTGACATAATTTATATAGTTTAATATTATCAAATCAATTAAATTTACACTAACAGCTGTGATTATTTATTATAATGTTATTGTGTTAATTATGTTTGTGTTAAATGAAACACTTCACTTTCTAGATAATGCATTTTATAATAGAGCATTTAGTTTAGATTCGCTTTATGGCAAATTATTTAATATTTTTTCTTGATATATGCATTTGGTGCGGAATGTTAGGAAAATATGATTACTGCAACCGGATTTATAATCTTTGTTAAACCTTCACCTAAATTTATTGAAATTTCTCTATTTTCTATTACGATTTCGAGGAATATAAGATCAAATCCTCAGATAAAAGATTATAGAGAATATTCAAATTTATTACTCATACATAAATATTGTAAGCACTTGATTATCTAGTGAATTTTGTAAAGAAGGAATCACAGATAAACGAAATTCGAAAATTATCAGCAAAACTAACAGAAAAAGACAAGAAATGTATATAAATACGGAATTAAACCAATTAAACAGTGTGTAAGTCACTGAAATACAATTATTGATAGAAAAATAATAAAATTACTTACTTTTTACAAATATGCATATTTATTTTCTTTGAAAACTGTCAGAAATTTCCGTACTGTGTAACATTTCTCATTTATTGATATTGAAATTGCTTAGGAATTTAAATATAAAGGATAATCAGAAAATTGAAATATCCAGACTCGCATAGATTAGAATTTATTGTAGTTCACGTATATGAATCATAGAATTTTGTTCATAAATGTTTTGCAAACTATTGTATGATTTTTATGATAATGTTTTAGATTTTAAAAGGATTTCTTCGTTCAGTGTTATATTTTCTATCAATGGCTATGCTTTCTTGAAAAAACTTTAAAACAAGGAATGTATTAAAGATTTTTCCTTATAAAAAACATAGAAATATGTGTGAATGCTCATCATTTTAGTCAAAGTAAATATTTAGAAAAAAACATTTTCTTTAAGTATATTTATTTATTCATTATTTGTTAAGTGAATAAAAAATTTGCGACATGAGAAAAGATATATTTTTTTATTGAAATCATATGTTTGAAATGTTTTTTAAAAGCTTTTGTAGAAATGTTGTCATTTCTTAAGAATAAAATGCAATTTATTCCAAAAGTCTTTTCTGGAATATTGCATCTGTCGTTATCTTACTTGCATCTGTCGTTATCTTACTTGCATCTGTCGATATCCCCCACAAACGCTATTCTTAATTAAAAATCACAAAGCATTTATATTATTTTTACTTTATTTTAATTTATCCTAAAGTAAAGAAACTAATAAGAATATTTGTTTTAAATAGCTGATCTGAAGGCTCAAATAATTGAATTCTCAAAATAATTACAGGGAAATATTGTTATTTATATAATTGTGTCAAATGAAAGATTTTTTCTCAATCTATTTATAAATTATATTTACGTTTAATACCTTCTGAGCATCTATTATTTTTTATTAATGAACTATTTTATAATCTGATTAGAAAATTTGGAGGAAATTTACTTAATGAAAATAAAAATTCGTAAACTCTTTTAGAAAGTTAACCGAATTTAACTGATTGAAATTTATGCAAATTCCAGAAAAAACAAAGGCAAATTAAATAAAAGTAAAATTATAAAATGAAGTAAGTAAAAAAAAATCATGAGAAATATATGCTTTCTAAATTAATAAAAGATTAAAAATCAGAGTAAAATTGTAAGCCATTAATTTAGAAGATACTTTTGCTGCCACATCTTTTAAAACATTTCTTTTTATTTTTATAATTTTCTTCTACATATCATGCTTATTTTCTTCGATATTGCTTACAATATCAAAAAAAAATTAAACATAACATATAGAAGTAAATTGTAGTTATTTATTACATATAAAAAGATGTATATAAAAAAATTACACCACATATTAACTATTTTACCTTGGGATATTCTAAAATAGTTGACCAATAAAGACTTTACAGCAGGAAAATATTTTTCGACATAAGTAATTTAAAGCAAAATTTTATTTTTTTCAGAGTATTCGCTTTTTAATGGAAATTCACTTGAGATTAATATAAAAATTAATGAAAATAAGAATAGATTTTTAAGCGAGTTTTGACATGATGCACTTTATTTATTTTATTTGTTGAGGTGGAATAATGCACCTCAAACGTACTTATTTAAAGAAGTTATTTTTAGATATTTATTTATGTGGAACATATTTTTCTGTTTTCTTAGTTAGCAATTTTAACATGTCTTTCTTTTTGAATTATTCTTAATTATGAATTAAACTTGAAAATTATATCGTTTCACACCAGGTTCCTTTAGACGGATTATCGCCTAAACTGTGAAAATATTTTTAATAATTTCTTGCAAAAATACTGATAGAAATTTTAATTGGTTTCTTCGAATATAATTTATTTAAGCATAAGTGCGTTTTGAAAAAATATACAGATTTAATAAAAAAAAGTATCTCTAAAAATATTTTTGTATAATATAATTTATTTGAAATATTTTTCAGTCGTGTAATTGTCTATGGGAAAGGATGCAAAATAACATTTAACTGTGTTCATGAGAACGTATGTCTATACTTGAATGCATACTTTTGTGGAAACGGGAAAGCAAATCTCATTTGCAAGAAAAGAATCCTTGTTTTCATGTTATGTTCAACGCGTCGAAGATATTCAGTTAGTTTTCTGACTCATTTTAATAAAATTTATAGTTTTTTACAATAAAGTTATAATCAAATTATTTTACGTATTTACTGACACTGGACAATTTCCTTACATATAGTTATATTTAAATGTGCTGTTAAATAGACAAAATATTGCTAATTCTTATTTTACAATTTAAAGAAAAATAGAGAAATTTTTATGTAATAAACCAGGATACAATTTTAGATTTTTAAAATTATGTTAATCAAAAATCTAAAATGTAATTTTTTAATAATTTAAAAATAGTTTTCAATTATTCTTCCAATGCATAGCTCATAAAAAATAAGAGTACAAAACGCTTCAAGAAATTTTATTAATAATATCTTGTTAAATAGTATAAAATATTTCGTGTCATTTGGTCTCATTTCATTAAGTGTCATAGTTTGGAATCCAATTTTTATCTCTTTTCCACAACTTTCAGAACACAGTAGAAATTTTATTTTCATTTCTGCGTTTAACATGCGAAATGTAAGAAAAGTATTTAAAAAAAAAAAAAACTTTTAACAAATAAACTGTTAATAAAAACTGATATTATAATGAGAATATAAAAAAAGAGCTCTTAACTATTCATTGCTTTTGCGAACCAAATACCAATTTTTCTTAGTATTGTTTGGATGGGCTTTTAAAAAAGATAAAGGATTTATATTTAATTTCTTATTATGTGTGCAAACCGTGAACTCTGAGGTTCTGTGAGGAAAACCTGGAAACATTTGTAAAATCAAAAGTGGACTATTCTTCTTTCCTGGTGGGCTGTAACTTTCCAACAGGAACACAATCGGTTGTAACGTCTTTGAATGGTTTCGATAGACATGCATTCACCAGTATTCAAGTAGAATCCCGGTAGGTATGACGTGGCATGTGCACTCGCGTGGCTCACTTTGAATGGACGTTTTTACAATACCTCACTGTTAAACGTCATTGTTAAATTCGGTATCATTTTTATCTGCAGGAAAATTTAGAAAAAAGACGTTTTAATTGTTAAGTTTAGTTCTGGAACAGTACAAATGAGGCTTTTATACACGGGAAACGCGTTAAATGTCTTATAGAGTTACAGATTGTCCCCCAAATGTTTCATCATAGAAAACTTTAGAGATGATTCTAATTTAGCAAAAGTTTTAAACTGTTTTGAAACCCCTTTATTCAATATAGCTGAATATCGACATTTTGAAAATAACTATTGAAAATAACTGAAGGAAACGGAACACAATGGTGACTCATTTCAGAATTTTGTCGTTTTTAAAGCTGTAACAAAAGCATTTAAGGCAGTTTGCTGTTCGTTTTAGTGATGATTTTATGTCACACAAAAGAAATGAATTTTCAATAGGGTTTTCATGTGAATGAAGTTAATTTCTTTGAATTGAATAATAAATTAATATTAATTTTTGAATACTAAAATTACTTTTTATAACATTGCTTGCTGCAAAATTTTAAGCAATGAATTCTTTCTCTTTTGATATTATGAAAAATATTTACCGGACTGTAAAAATTTTATTTTTAAGCTCTGTAGATAAGATATGTATTTTTGGAGCAAAAAAATTCCTAATTCCTCATTTTAATGTATCCTTATTTTCTCAAAATTATCCTTTGACTATCTATTTCTGATTTTTTCAAATTTGACTTAAATGTTTAAAAATTTAAATCATTCTTGGAAAACCATTACATTTTCAGCTGTCCTTTTATTGACAAACATGAATCAGCTTTGATTTTTTAAAGTCAAAAAACAATCTTAATTAATCCATTAACCACAGCACAAGAAAATAAATTAATTTTTAAGATTAGGAATACATTTCTAAAACACACGGTATCATTGTATCAGTAAATCCGATGAGCTGATTTTATAGGAGGAATAAGAGGATTTGAGTCTAAGAAGAAATCTGTGAACTTTGACATGAAAATTTCATTTAATGATAAGTATTTGAGGACTGTTTTCTAAAACTAAAGTTGCTGGCCCTCTAAATATGGGCAAGCACGTGTACTTCTGGAAATTTTTAATCAGTTAAAAAGAAACATTAAGGCATATTAAAGACCAAATTCAACCAAATTCAGTTAAATATCTTGAAATTTTAAATTAGTTTCAGGAGATGAGATCGACTCAGCTCTTATCAATTGGCACCCCTTTTTCCTAGTATTTGTCATATCAGTGGGAGATAAAACTGAGCCAGTGAAACTGTTAATGTGTATAAGCATCGGAAGATCGATGGTTCTCTAAGGGAGATATCGAATCTCCTACCACCAATAGTACGCGATGGCAATGGCTTTGATCAGCAGGCTGTCACGTCATTTCAGCACTGCGCTTTGCACTGTTTGTGAAATTTGCATATAGTCCACAAACAGAACCAATATGAAGCATTGACATATGTTACACTCAAAGGGTAGTTTATATTTTGCTGAACGGTTGAACCGAAAAATCAGCTTTTGGGCAAATTTATTTTAAAATTATTGTATTCAGAAAAATGACAATCCTTTGAAATGATTCTCTTTCTTGTCTTCCATTTAAAATAAGTGTCGATATAATTAAAATTGTTTTTGTATTTTCAAAGTTATTGATTGATTCGCTTTTTTAAAATATATTTAATTTTTTTATCAAGAATTAATATATAACTTCTAATACATAAAAACACATCAAGATATATTACATTGGATAGCTTACTTAATAGACAGAATTATATTTTATTGTAAATATTTATTTGAAAAACACCGTTCTAATGATTTTTGTATTAAAAATTAATTAATAAATTTGAATATAAAATGACATTTATTAACCTAAATATTCAATAGTTATTTTAAAATATTTTTTTAACTATGAAAACATTCCGCATTTAGTATTGTGGAAAACCGTTGTTGATGGCTAAATATGTTATGGAGGAAAACTCTTCATACTAATAAACACTGCAATATTATCTATTTTATACTCTCTTCTGTGCCAATAAGTTGCTTTATTTCTTATGACATGTTATTTGCGTCCATATTGTTTTAGAAAATCTTTATTAATATATTACAAAAACTTCGTAATTAGTAATCTACATATAGAGCAGCTTATAAAAAATAATAAATAAAATATAAAAAAACGGCCTGACAACATTATTTCCAGGTAATGTTTATTATATCCAATAAATAAATTTACTTTTGAGAAGTTTTATCAATTTTCTCTGTTATAAAGGAAACGATATTCTATCATAGACACACACATACACACACACTCTCTCTATCTCTCTCTCTCACACATGTATATATATATATATATAAATATATATATATACACACACACATATATATATATATATATATAGTATAATATATATATATATATATATATATATATATATATATATATATATATATATATATATATATATATATATATATAGAATAGTATATATATATATATATATATATATATATATATATATATATATATATATACCTTGACTCTTAAACTTTTTGTAGAAAATGTAATTTCTCTCTTAATGAATTTTTTTAATAGTTAAAGCATAGATTGAAAAAATCAAAACTGCGTTAAGCTGCAACTACATAAAGTAATGAGTTTATACTAGTCATTTGCAAATTTTCAAAAAATAGAGGAATATTAAATTTATTTATGCTGTCTTGAGATGAGTATTTATAGCAAGGTTTCCAATTTTAGGATTAAAGGTTAGAGGACAGATTTTGTGAAACTTATTTATAAGGAATCCTATTCTCAGTTGCATTTGAGAGAATTGGTCTTTAAATAGGCAGTTTGGATTTTGTTATTCGGCTTAGGATTTCTGGGTTTGAGTACCATTCTCTAGCGTGATTCTTTTTAACAATTTTCATTCACTCTTAACATTAAAATCTAGATTTTTAACTGAAACTTTAGATTGCATTAAAAATACTAAATGTAGAGTGATAAGCTAACTAACAAAAAAGTAGCATTTCTTTCCATTGTTTATTTTCTAAATTGATAAATCTACTTTAACTTTAATATCGTTACAATGGAGTACTTTAATACATTTACTTGCAATCAATGGAATTCAAGTGTAAACGTAACATTGTACTTTATATTACAACAAGCATTTTTGAAGAAAACATATGTTGTACACTTTTGGAAGAATTTTCATCAAATTGACTTGAATTTTTATTTGTTTTACTAAATATTAATTGTTAATTTCTAATATTGTTCTATAAATTTCAAAACAAAAATATTGTAAAAAGCAGAAATATTTATTTTAAATATTTCATACACATTTAAATCAAACGCTTCTATTTTAATTTCACTTAAATTGTTAATATTATAATTGTTTAGGATTTAGAAAATTTTGCACAATTACATATAATTATTTTATTACATTATTAGAAATTTAAAAATGCAACACAATGTAACAAGCTTATGATGTCAATTTTAAATTATATATATTCTTTGCCAGTTTTTAATAAACTTTGAACTCTCCATGTTAAAAAGGCCAGAGGCATTTAAGTAATCATTTATTAAAATTATAGTATATACGAACTTATAAATTGCTCAATTTATGCAATTGTTGGGGAAGAATCAACTATTCTACTAAATATCTTTTATTAAATCCACACCGTGTTAAAAGGCGTGGCAATAGGGCTTCCAAATTTTTCAAAGCTTTTCCTTTGAAAAATTTCCTCTTTTCAGGATGCGTATCTCCTTTTCAGGATGAAATACGGAAACTTTGAAGTTGTTAACTCAATTTGTCTGATGTTAATCAAACAGTTTAAAATTACAGTTTCATGCTAGAATACTCAAGGAATAATCTTAAGTTTGTATTCTTCAGTATTCTCCAGAAGAATTGATCAAGCAATTTAGGCATTAGAGTGACGGTAGTTTATGGCGATCAGGTATAGATCTAATTTGATGATACACCATCATAAGCCTGGTTAACTGCCTCATATTAGTTTATCAATAACGTTTACAATAAAAAAGACCATGATAATTATGCGGTAACAATATATCATTTCCCAAAAGCAAAATCTTTTACAGTTAGAAATGAAGAGGTCAATGATAACTGTTTGATTTTAAAGATAATTAAAAAAATTTTAATTTCGTATATACTTGCCAAAGCAATTTAACTTTGAGGATTCTGTTGAATTTATACTAATACCTGATTATATGCATTAGTTTATTGACGTGGATAATTGTTTTACTATGTAAAGTATTAGAAAGTCCTAAATTTATTCTATTCTTAAAAAAGAAGACGCTATGGAAGTTAATTTTTAATTCCTTATCTTTAGACGTTTAAATTTTAAAAAATAAAGAACATTTTTGTTTTCTCTGAAAGCAATAAGAATTCTTTTTATTTAATAGAATTATTTTATAATATTTTCTTTACTTCAAAAACTTATTTCTTCCACATCATTCCAATATCCCACTGGAAAAATATTAAGATAAAAATAAATGATTATTTATATTATTAAATAATATTTTTCAAAATAATCATCTATTCTTAAAATTTAGTACTTAATAATTTCATGGTATTTATATTTTAAAGAGAAAATAATTTAAAGTTTTTTCCATATCTTTCACGTATACAAGATTTCATATTTTAATTTACTTGGAACACAAATATGTATGGGTAAAAATCGAACAGGATTTCATTCAATTTAAAAATAATTATAAAAAATATCAAAAATTAGTTTTTTTTAACTACATTTTAATATGATTTAAAAACAACTATTTTCTGTGTTTTAATTTTTACATTTATATTAAGGAATTTTTCTTTAATAAATAATTTAAATTGGAGGTAATTTGGGAAAAATATTTCTTCTGTTTATAACATTTATTTTAACATGACACATGACTGTTTAGTTTAATATAAATTCCTCAAATTCAGCAGTAGTTGCATTTTAAAATACACTTTAAGAAATTATTTCACCATATTTATTAATGCCGCAATTTACATACTACTAATTGATAAATATATTCAATGTCATAAAAAGCAAAAACAATTAGTAGTATTTATTGAATTACAAAGAATTTACCAACCGAAATATGTGCTGATTTTTACTCTCATATAGCAATACTGAAACAATCTACAGCCGGTTTTTTTTTTTAACTTGGTTTTCCAAATAATATTAACAGTTTGTTACCCATTATTAAAATGAATCGAATTTCATTGTTAATGGAATATTGAGAACTGAGTGAATTTGGAGATAAATTCTGGATATAAATTGTTAATCTAGTAAATCTATTTCTTGCCTTCCTTAAATTTTTATGATTTTTAAGGACTATTCTTGAGAATATATAATTATAGGTAGAAGATTTCCATTGCATTTTGAAAGGGGATCAACTCACGCTGAAAATTCCATACAAGTTGAATAAATCATCTGGAGTCGAATGTGTATTTGAAAATTATTAAATTAATGTCAGAAAGTGAGAGAAAGTAAACTCACAAAAATTATTTGCCAAAAATTTCACGTTTGTGGAAGTTTGGGGAAATGAAGGCTAATCATAAACTTTATATGTGTAAATGGAGAATTTATACGAAAATAAAACAAGTGTTTTAAGGCATATAAAAATTTTCTTTATATCTTTAAATTCAAAGTGATATTCAATAAAAAATGACAGAAATGTGCATTCTTGAGGAATAAGTAATTTTAATTTTATTGGATTATGATTTGTTTTTAATGCTTACTTTTTATCTTTCAATTGTAAAATAATTTTTTTTTGTTCATACGTTTACATTTTCGATGTAAAAATACTGCAATATAACTTCAAGCTAAATATTTCCTGATAATTAAAGAAATAATGAATAAATTTCTTATATATATATATATATATAAATGTATACAGATCATTATAATGATATCTACATTTCTTAATTACTGGATAAATATAGACTTTTTGAATCTTGTTCTAATGACTGGTAAAAAATAAACGCAACCAGTAAGTTCGAGAACGGTAATATCTTCATAAATTTCCCAGTCGTAATAAGACGTTGGTGGCGGCGAAAAGACAACTACTTACTTTCAATTAATCATAATTCGTCATACTTCCTTAGGCAAAAATCAAAAAACACACACACAAACTTTATACTTCTAATGGATTTAGTTTGATACTGGACTCTTTTTTAAGAGACTTATGTGTAGTCATATCATTTTACTAAATGGATCTTTCTAACATACTCTTTATTAACTGTTGAATAGAAATAAATATTTGCAGAAATTAATTCAGCTAACATGTGCAAATATGCAATAAATATAGAAATTATTTTAATTGAGTAAAATCAAGGTCTGTATTTGGAAAACGTGTAAAGTTCAAAATGCCTAAAATTATTTAAAACATTATCTAATGTAGAAAACCTTGATAACGTAAATCAGAACAATTTAATTAAAAACAAATGATAGTAGTTAGCCTCTTAGCAATTTTAAAGTAATTAGCTTTGTAAGAGAATGGCATTCAAGAGTGTGGGAAACCTGCTGTGTCATCTGTGAGTCAAATTATCGCAAGATACCAAACCATATGGATCTAGGCAGACAGGATGTCAGTCGATCTTGTTAGAGATGGAAAAGAGCATTCCCTCCAGCAGCGCACACAGTGCTTATGTCAACCGAACACAATGGATATTCCAGGAATAGATAATTAGCTTTTTTGTTAAGGCGCGATTTGCACCTGCCTAAGAAAATAAGACATGTATTTTCTGAATGCTTAATGTCACCGGAGCACTTTCAAAAAGCAAAATGTGTGTTCAGCCAAATTTCTTAACTGCGTAGCCTCTGCAGCTCTTCTTAATAATTTAAAATAAAAGTCAGTTTATCTCAAGAACAGTTCTTAACCAACTGCTTCAATTTAATACAAGAACTTAATTATTAAACTGAAATTTAAGAACAGTATAAATATTGGAAGAATTTTCTTCCGTTCATAAGCAATGAAAATTTAGGCTTCAATTTCTTTTTAAATTTTATGATTCTATAATTGGAATATTTATGTTCTATTTTGCTATTTCTGTCATGTAAGCATCTTAAATTTTATTTTAAGAGAAAATTTCCAAGCTAGCTGCTGCTAGCTTAATGTATAGCATGGAATATAAATTTTACCTATATATAAATCCGTAGTTTTATATGTTGATATAAATAAAATACAACTTCACAGCATTATAATCTGCGGAAAGGAATTACTTAAGAGAGAATGTTCCTTTTTAACTAAAAGAGAAATAAGCTGGATTCTGAGATCAAATTGAATAAAGTAGAAAGCATTAATTTTGAATTTTAGGGTAAAAAACTTTAATCTGTCTGTTGATGTGACAAATGGTACTTAAAATTGATAATATTCTCAAATATATATATGTATACTACAAGCGAATATCAACTCTAGATTGTGAATCACGCAAAAAATAAGCATATAAACAATTCTATACAAAACTGTAAACATTACAAAAACACTTTTTGGTTTTTATATTAAAATAATTTTCATAATTTTGCCGTCCACTGGAGTTCGTATATATATATATATATTTTGTAAGCAGATGACTTCTCTCCATTGAGATTTCTGTTTCTTTAGAAAAAGATTCTAAATAAAATTTCCAAGAGATTGATATGGCTTTTAAGAAAAAATTTGATATTTCATGAGAGCAATCCATCATAAAACAATTCAATTAAGTTCCAATCCCAACTAATTTGAGATTATAGCTTTTATGGTAATTATATTTCAAAAATATATAAATAAATATAAGTAGCTGTAGATTATTGGTTCAATGTAATTTCTTCCCTTTAGTTTAAAATATATTATTTCAGAATTGCAAATTCATATTAAATTCTATATTTAAATTCTGTTATAATGTAGAATTATTATAAATTAAATAAATTTTGAAGTAATTAAAAATTTTAATGAAATAATATATCCGTATGATTAGATCTTCATCAGTGATTACTAGTAACAATTAATTTTGACGAGAGATTTTATCATGATAATAGAAACTGCTCTCTTTTTTGTTTAAGCAAGAATTTTCTGTTGCAGCTTTAATGCTTTTCTCATTGTGTTTTAACACTTTCTTTGGAAGTAGAGTAATTGGAGAAATATTAATGTGCCGCGCATTTTCTGCTAGAGTTAGAATTTAGAGAATATGGCATTCAAAAAGTAGGGAAACCTGCTGTACATCATCTGTGAGTCAAAATTATCGCAAGATACCAAACCATATAGGATCTATGTAGACATATGGAAAAGGGTATAACTAAGTAATTTTGAAAATTTGTAATTAAGTTTTCCACTCTATGTTGCTATATCTAAAGCATATTTTTTTTATAGAAAAGAGCAACTAAATATATGGAAACTTATATAGAGTCGTTGTAACAAACATAGTTTCTTTTCAAAGTCTACTTGAAAATGGTTTTTATGTGAAATTCAAAGAAAATGACTCAGTTTGACAAAAAGCATTGAATTAAACATTTGGAGTCTAAGCATTTTAGAAGTTTTTCATTGACACAATTGGAGGGATAACTTTAGAAGTTGTTTGCTGTGAGAACTTTTAAAATTCGCTGCATATGATAGTTTCAAAGTACCAATCATAAATTATTTTACAGAGGAAAAGCAACGGGATATCAAATTACCCTTTTCAACAGTGTCTACGATAGCAAATCTACAAACCTTCTAGTAATTACAGCCCATTTATCACTGGGCCCCTTTGACATCTCTTCAAATCCACTTGATCAGAGTTAAGGCAGAGTTTAAAACTGCTCTGGAAGTGAAAGAGGTTTTTATTCACTCGAGGAAATATAACTGCTGTCTATTTTATTAGAATATTTTTATTCATTTTGGACAAAGGTTGCTTTTGTTCGTATATAACTTTGTCTACTTAATGCAAAATTTAAATAATTTAGAAATGGAATTCTTTCTTAGTCGTATGGATAAACATCCATTGACTGCTTGGAGGAAGCATAAAAATTTGGTGACGAAAAAATGTTAAGCTTATCTGTTTTAAAAGGTAGATCCATTAGTAATATTTACTTCTTAATTTTTGAAGTTATCTGTTTATTTTTATAGTTCAAATATTTTTATAAGCATTTTCTTGAAACAGTATTTTCAAGTATTTTCTGTATATTCTCAAACAGTTATTTTACATAAAGGCATTTATTTATTAGTCTCTGTGCATCATGGGTAAAATGATGCAATATTATTTTTCCATGAATGAAATATCATTATAAAACTTCTAAATGCAATCTGATGGTAGCTGAATTTTAAAATTTCTTTAAAAAATAATACATTTAATCTCAAAATTATCAGCAGCTCATCAAAAGTATTGAACTTCTAGCTACCTCCTAGATTGGACTTGCAACAAACGTTCTAAAGAAATTCCTAATCCCCTCTTCCTATGCAAGGTGTAATAGCAATCTCTCTTTTTCTGAGAATGTAGACTTAGTACTCACTTGTAAACCACTAGAGCTTGATTTGAACTTGATGGAATATTCTTCCATGAGGAGCCTTTAATAACAGTGACAAAAACTCAGAGATTCCGGCTCTCGTTAAACAACTGACACTCGAAACAATCCATAATGTCCCTCTATGTTCTTTGAAAATTTACACAGATTGCTGTAAAGGTGTGAGGAGAGTCTTGATCAGTGGGGTGTACATAAACACTGTCTCCGGAGATCTTGAATTTAAAATAAGAAACCCAGATAATAGTTCCGTGTTTAGATCAGATCTAATTGCCATTAGAAGAGGTTTACAGTACGCAGCAGAGGTGGAAGTTCAATTAAGGGATATCTGGATATTAACTGACAGTTGCGCTTTCAGTCTAGCATCTTTTAAATTGGAGCCCTGTTTTAGATCAAACTAGCCTGAACATACTAAATCTTCTTGAGAGACTATAACCCGAACACACGGTGAATTTCCAATGGATCCCTTCACACGTGGGTGTAGAGTTGAATGAAAGAGCGGATTTCCTATCCAGATCGGCGTCAGAGGAGGGAGTAAACCAAGGTGGAGAGCTCACATCTATTGAGATTTCTTCCTTGCCAAAAACTGAATTCAATAAGCTTATGAAAATTCCTCCCAACCATCCATGGTACTTCGCCAAAAGACCGGGTGAGACCTTCAAGCTTAGACCAAGATCTTATCAAACTGCCTTTTCCCACTATCTGAGTGGGCACACGAGAGGAATCACCTTTCAGGAGGGGCAAAGGACATTTGCAGACTGTCCTTGGTGCTTCATCAATATGGCCTCCGATGGACACATCTTACCATGCTTAAATTTGAAAAAGATGATGTCCTTCCGGGACCCATCTTATTTTTAGAAATTTTAGATATTTTTATTTCTATAGGGTTGTCTATCTAGGTTAGACAACCTGAGATAAGTAACAACAACAACAATTTCAAAATTATACCTAAAAGGGTTTGGGTTTTTTTTCTTTATAAATATATTTTTAGTGTTAAAGAGGACAAAATTATATAAATTTAACAATTTTAGATATATTCTTTATAAATTCTATAAATATTACTAGATTCAGTACAAAGTAAAATATGACCTTGAATAATATTTACTATCTTATTTACATTTAAAATTTATTTTTGCACTTATTATCGAAACTAATGCATATCAGAAAGACATTAAATGAATTTTACTATTTTATTTGCATAGTTAAACTTCTTTTAGGAGTACGATTGTCTATTTGTAGAAAATTATTGTAACAAAATGTAAAATTTGTACAAAGTAATACGATAAAATATTTTAAATGGTTGCTCAGCAACAGAATTCTAATTTTTTAAAAAAAATTCAAAACTAAGTTTATTTACGTAAAATGAGAAATTTTATACATAAATTCAATTATTATTTCTAAATAAAATACTAATATTATTACAAATTTAATAACTAAACTAAATTGAATATAAGAAAGATTCCCAGAGTAAAATATTTTTATAATAAAATATATATGAACTGTTATCTAAGTTTTTAAACCTGAAAATTTTAATTAAGAAAATTTGTTGCCTTATTGATCGAAATCCTCACACTCTAATATTAAAAGGAATGACCGCTAAGTTTGTTTATTTTATAGATTTATCGTTTTCAATTTACCTTCGATGAAAAATGCGACAGTAAAAAAAATTCATGATATTTCTTAAAGACTGTGGATTTTATACATTTTAATTTGTCGCAATTCACATATTTACACAATATCAAATTAACAATTAAATTTTATTTATGTTTGTTACAGACAAATATTTTCAAAAGTCTATCAAAAGTCTTCGTCATTTTGATCCTTCTTCTAAATCACGAAGACTCCACCCGGCCGATTCTAACGGGTAGAGCTCAACTCAGGGTTATGTACCGAAAAACAAATTGCCGCAACGCCCTTCACTATTAATAGATAAATATTTTATATTATGTATAATAATTTTGCCCAAAAATTTAATTTATTATAAATTTATATTTGACCCTATAAGCTTATACTTTTTTTTTTTTTTTTTCTTTTTTTTTTTTTGTGTGTGTGTGTGTCACAGAAATGGCTTTTCTACGATAACTCTCCCTTGTTCAAAGTTGTTTCAAATGAGCATTTTATAATAATCAATAATGCAATGAGTAATCATCTCGTAAATAAAATGACAAGAAATTCTTTTCAAAATAATTAACTTTGTGAACACTTCATTTCACAAATATGTTGTTTAATACTTTCACATCTTACAATAGGAAAAAAATGGCGTTCAGTTAGAACTGTGTCAAAATATATATACTTAAGAAAATGTATGTTGTGTAAAAATAAAGCTAAATAGTGTTTGATTTTTTAATCATTTAGGACATTAAATTGTGTTAATACAGTAATTTAATTTTTTTACTTTAATTGTATTCTGTGGTGAATATGTAAAATAGAATTTATATGAAATAAATGAATAAACTGAAAATATTATATGTATAATATGTATGTATAATTATGTATCATAACTGTACTGCGTTTTATAATATCATAAAATATTAGTATTTTCCATTTGATTTATTATATTCTTATGTAAATTTATATTTTACATTTGACCTAAAAAGCTGAATTGAAAAAACTGCTAATAATTGTAAGCTTGTTTTTTCTAACATTTGTATTAAAATTTAGTTACCATGAAAATTTTTATTTCTTAAAAATTTATCTATTTCAAGGATCTTTTTCAACAGCTATAAATTTATTGTGTTACAATTTATTTGGCTTCACAGCACTATTCCTTGGAATTTTCCACTATCTTCATTGCATTGATATACAAGGATTATTCCTTATTTTTAAACTGTATTTTTAACATCTTAATACAAATACAGTTTCCATTCGATAAACATCTTCCTTAATGTTTTTCATTTGAAATTTTCATTAGAAATTTCTTTTAAAAAACAATATTTGATTGCTGAAATACTTATTAGTAAATTACTTATATATATTTTGGTACAATTGATAAATTTTTTAATCTTTAGACACCAATTATCTGTTTTTTGTATATATTATAGAACAGCTTTAAATGACAATATACTTGTTTCATTAATCAGGGAAATTCAATTTACCTAAAACAAATGTATAAGTATCAAAAAAATGTATTTAGAAATTAGATTACTAAATTTTATTTATATAAAGTATTAAATAATCTCAGTGAACAAGCAAAAAGCATAAGTTTTGAAGTTATTTTTTGTAGTTTTTGTTGTAGTGTGACAAGTGCAAAAAAAAAAAGTGCTCCAAAAAAGACAATTCATATAGGGCCAAAGGCATGGAACACTGCCCTGGCCACATCTTCAGCTTTTTCCGTATAAAAGGTGTCATATGGCAGCAGTAGGTGTCATGCTGAAGAGCATTGTTGGACAACAATAGTTACTTGTAGCATTTATGCTTTCCTCAAAACTATTTCTGTGCGTTCCTGCTAGGGGTTAATCTGGATTTCTATCCACATGGAGGCTGAATCCCGTTTGCCGTGTGCAAAAATGCTTCCCGCGTAGAAAGTACGCTGTGGAAGATTAGAAGAAGCATTAAAACAGTTTATTAGTTAACCCTTCATC
>CM057817.1:49630507-49776969 GCA_030067965.1 Latrodectus elegans
ATTGTATTTACTTTATATTCAAACGATGTCAAGGAATTTCTATGCATTCCATTGTGCAAAAATTATTTGTAAATAAAAGCAATGATTTTCAAATGTATCAGTTTGTCAAGAAAAAGTATGCTATAAAAATGATTTTTAAAAAGTAAAATAAAAACTATTGAAATAAAAAAAATGTGTCATGTATTCATTTAGATATATTCACGCCTTAATATAAATAAATAACTTCCAATTTTTTAATTTTTTCTTTTTTTACTTTTTAAATTATGCCAAAATAATTATTAAACAGAAAACTAATTCTGTTACCAGTCAAAAAATAATTATTATTAGTTTGAAATAACTTCTGGATAAAAATAAAAAACAAATAAAACAATAAATTTCAACGTGAAAATAAATATTTATATTTGGCATCAATAACTTTTCTCCATAGCTTTACAGATAATAAAAAGTCTCTCAAGAAGATAATTCTGTCACATTCGCTATGGATATTTTAAAGATGAAACATCCTTTTACTATGATAGTAGCTGGACCTACTGGTAGTGGGAAAACACATTTTGTAAAGAAATTAATCGAACTTAGAATGATTCACCCTTTTCCAAAAAATCTACTTTGGTGTTATGGAGCATATCAAAAACTTTACGAAGAAATGGTAGCCATAGAGTTTTATGAAGGTATAGTTCCTAATTTAAATCAGTACTCTAATGCTTTGATTGTCATCCACGATCTTATGAGTGAATTGGGAAATGATTGCAAGCTGACTAAATTATTTACAAAAGGCTTTCATCACAGAAATGTTAGTGTCGTTTTTCTTGTGCAAAACATTTTTCATAAAGGAAAAGAAATGAGAGAAATTTCTTTAAATTCACATTATCTGGTATTATTTAAAAACCCTAGAGACCGGTCCCAAGTTTCTCACCTGGAAAGGCATCCAACGAAAACCAAATTTTTCCAGGAAAGCTACGAGGATGCTACATCAAAACCTTTCAGCTATTTACTTGTTGATTTGAAAACTGATGATTCTTTGCGAATGTGTACAGGAATGTTTCCAGGAGATAAATTCTGGATTTATCAGCCACGATGATATTATTTTAGCCTTCACAGATCTATAAATAGAAAGTCTATGTTGATTCTTTTCATAATTTCTCAAGATGTCAGTATGTGCAGAGCACACGATAGAGCTCTTGAAATTAATTTCTAAAAGTAAAAGCGCAAAGCCTATTTTGAAAAAGTGTTCAAATACTGTTATTAAAACATTGTGTGAGTGCGCAGTTAACGTGTTAAAGGGTAACATACCACTGACAAAGAATAAAAAAAATCGCTTATCTTCTTACAAGCAAAGTTTACGAAAACTTTCGGACCGAAAAATTCCTCTTTACAAAAAAAGGCAATTGTTAGTTCAACGTGGTGACGGATTTCTCTCAATATTATTACCTGCTGCTATTTCAGTTATTAGCAGTCTCATTCATGGAGCACAGTAAAAAATTTATGTTAGTGCCCGAAGATCGTTATCAAGCTCTTGATTATCTATCAGATCTTGATAAACAAATGAAACACATTCTTCAACAAAAACATTTAACTGAAAGTGAGAAAGCAATATTATACTTACAAATCTTGCAAAAATACACAAATATTTCAGTCGAAAAATCGTTACTAACAGAAAGTAATCAAGTAGTTCCAGAAGAGTCTCCATTAGAAGAATTCCCTGCAAAAGAATCATCTGTGACAGAATTAGAATCTGTTATAAAAAAAGAAAGAAATGATATTGAAAAAGCCATTACTGTGACCCCGATGCGGTATAAGAAAACTGTAAAAGAAGTCTTTCAATTTCTCAAGAAACAAAATTCCTTATAATGGACTCCTGATGGAAAAACCATATATAAAAATACAATTATTCACGGCAGTAACATTGTTACTCTTATTAATGATTTTTTAAGAAATAAGAAAAAGGCTCCCATAGGAAGAAGTATATTTTTAAATGTATTAAAGGAAGCACATTTCCCTGAGCATTTGGATGTAAATAAAAAATTGTATAAAAATTATCATAAACTTGTAAAACCTGTTATGTGTGCCCGTAAAAACTTTTGGATTAAACTTTGAACAATAAAATATTGATCAAGTTATTATAATTGTTTCCATTTATTTCACATAATAATTTTTTTCATTCTAGATAAAAAAAAATTTTTTAATGTAATATCTCAGAGTATGAAGTTGTTGTTGTTTATCCAAATAGGAGAATAAACTTTTCCTTCTCATCATTGATATACAATACACACACACACACATACACACACAAATAAGACAAAAAATTTAGCAAAATATAGAAAAAACAAATTCCGTTTTTTTTTTTTTTTTTAAAAATCCGTATGGAATTGTTGACAAATCATCCATTATAACTCTTTTATCATAAACCACACGGTAGAGTTTTTTCTCCGGTTTATTTATGACTCTTCTCTTCTTCGGCTCCATGAACAAAAAATTTAAAAAGCATCAATCGCTATTACTACTAATGACTAAATCGAAATAAAGGTACAACTCAAATCAGCTTGAATGAGCAACCACGAGGTCAGGAATTGATTGACGCCGTTTAACCATTCCCGATACCGAAAATATTTTTTGAAAGCAGCAGATACCCAACAACTCAACCTGACTTGAATATGCAATGACGAGGTTAGCAATTGATTGACGCCGTTTAACCACTCCCGATACCGAAAATATTTTTTGAAAGCAGCAGATACCCAACAACTCAACCTAACTTGAATATGCAATCACGAGGTTAGCAATTGATTGACGCCGTTTAACCACTCCCGATACCGAAAATATTTTTTGAAAGCAGTAGGAACCCAACATCTCAACTCAAAAAATAACCTCGTGTTCTTGTTCAAGCTAGCATGTGACGTCACAAAACCACACCCCCTTTTGATTGACAGGTGATATGCCCCCTTCTATTGTATTCGCCATAAACCTGCTATTACTACTAATGCACCCCAATTTAAATTAAATTTTATTTTTCTATAATTCATGTTAGTCTAAATATTAATGTCTATACCAGCAGCTACACCATTCCAGTTTGGAAGGACTGTTGAGAGAGACTGATAAATTTTGATGCGAAATTTGTTTGAGACCAAATTAAAATATGAGTAATATATGCGCTATGTTTCATCACGGTTAGCAATTGGTATTCAACATCAATTTTACAAACCTTCTTTAAGCAAAATTAGCATGCATCACAAAAATTAGAACGGGATAATAATCAACGATGTGAAGACGGATGATTTCTGTTTATGTTTACTCTCATTATTTCTATTGAATGGATTTGGCTGTGTCAATATACCTATCATTATCCATGTAATATGACTGACATCATGGTCTCAACTCCTAAATTTTATTTCAACACCATGAAACCTTATTTTTATTTTAAAAAATGAAAAATTGTTAAACCAAACATATAAAATATTTGTAATACGTCAACTAAAGAATTTCTAAAAGTTTCTTTAATGATAAATCAGTTTTTGCATGCACTTTTTATACCTCAAAGTGCTTTTATATTAAAGAGACACGAATTTAAAATGCCATGCATTTTATAATGAATAATTTGATTCAGTCATTAATGTGCCCATTAATAATATATTCAATATTTAAATACGAATGATAATAGTTAGACTTAAGCATTATCGTCGAAAGAAAGTATTGTGTATTTTAGCAATATTTAAAGTAATTAGCTTTGAAATGAAATGTCATTCAAAGTGGGACACAATCTGTGTCATCTGTGAAACAAATTACATCAAGGTAATGAAGCAAATGGATCTTCGACAGGATTATCAATCTCTCTCTGAGAAAAAGAACAAGGTCTCAGCTGTTGCTGAATGGAAAAGAGCATTCTCAGCACACACAGAGTATGTCACTGAACACAATGATAACTACAAGAATGAAATTAATTTTTGTGAAATATTTGCACCTGTATGGAAAAACAAACACTGGATATTTATAAATGCTAAATCAACCAGAGCATTTTCAAAATGAAAACTAACCCCCCTTTCCCCCCAATCATACTTAACGGTGCTACTTTTGCGGCTCTCAACATTAAAAGAAAACGTAAACTTATCTTAATTATTACAATTTTATCTGTTCAAGTATTATTGCCTGAACTGAATTTCTGCTATTTTGGACTGTCTTACTGTTGATAGCATTGTCAGGATTTTTAAAATAATATTTAATCCACACATCGATTTATGTCTTCAAAGAGAGATTTTCATAGATGCAAATTCATAGAGCAAAATCTTATACAATGTCAAAATAGAGGACATTTAGAAAACTCTGAGTTACCCACCGCATCAGAAGAGCAATTAAAGCAAGAGTGATTTCCTGAAATTTAGAAATGACTGGTACTGAATGCAGCACTTCTCAGTTCAAGGAGCCTGTTTCTGTTACGATTCAGAATGAGCTGGAATATGTTTAATCGTTTCATCAGCTTTAAGTTACTTTAAATCAAAAATACATTATAAAAATTAATAATGCTTTTTCTATAAACTATATTCTATCCTTCTATATGCAAAAAGTTAAAAATCAAATAATAGCTTCTTAAAATGTGATAGATAGAATAATAGAAAAGAATATAAATAAATGTATTTGGATTTCATTTTAACTTTTATATGAACTATTAAGGAAGTCCTGTTTGCTTTCACTTAGAAATATATTCGCGTTTTTCATACACAGCATAACTATATTATTGTTCTAAAAATATTCCCAAATCATTATTTATATTTTTGCTTTAAATATGTTAGTGCCTTTGCAACAAAGGCAGTCAATGCTCCAGTCAAGTGACTTCGGTGTCAGTCCATAACTTTCGGGACATATTTACGTTCTGCATTTAATTCTGCTTATTATTTTAAGATTATAGGAACCCATTTAGGCATTTAAATTGCTCTAAATATTTGAAGCACACAGAAAATCATATTTTTTGAAATATAGATATGTATATGCTTTAAATATTTAATTAATCTTTAAATTAAAATTTAAAAAGAAATAATTTTCTCATGACGTGCTAAAAATAAATTGAGATAAAATATTAAATTTAAATTCCTTTATTAATTAAATGCTGCTAAATTGTTATATACTGAAAGACATTTATGTTTATCTAATATTATTGTAAAGTAAAAGTTTAATGTAATTATATGACATATACTGTACATAACGTGCATCGATTACATAAGGATATATTATATATATATTAGCATTCTATAAATTTCTCCATAAAGAGAGAGACAAGTGATAATGGAAATGGCTCTACTGAGAAATTAACGAATGGATTCTAATAAGAAAGGAAATAATATAATATTTTAAAATATATATTGAAAAAAATTGAATAATATGTCTAAATTAAATTAATTGAAAAATAAATTTTGTCACAAAAATATCTTATAATTAATACTTTTAAACCATTTTCCTATTAATCGAAAAATATTTTAAATTGAAGGTAGCGTATCAATTTTGTATCCACATTGGAAAAAAATAAAGGACTTAAGTAAGAAAATGAAAACTACTTTTCCACAAAATAAAATTTTTATTGTTAAATATTTATTTTAGACCTATATTTTCAACATTAAATATTGTTTTAAAATTGGCGGAATTTGCAAATTCCCAATACCTTCGGGCAATTTACCATTTCCAGAAATGGCACCTCGAACTGCGCATCGATACAAGTGCCGAAGTGATCGAGGAGTGGAGGACACGTTCCCGAATTCAAGTCTGTAATTGAAATGAAAGTGTTCTACACGTTCCTTTGAATCGGCTGGAACCAGCATTTGTAAGGTGTTATTGATCTCCTTACTTGTGATGAATGGTTCAGGCAACGCCCTCCAAACCTTTACAACAGTTAGTAAGGCATCTCTGTTATCGGAAATCACTTCGGCAAATGCTCCATACGTAAGTAAAATCAAATATATCCTCTTCAGTGCAGAAATTCCTTCAAGTTTTGATTTAAAACTCCAAAATCTACAACAAAAACAAAAGTTTTCAAAAATGATAATAAAAGATCTTACGGAGCTATATAAGTAAATATTTAAAAGTAGGTTCTAGAAAATCACAAATATTTCTCTTCTAGAAATGTATTGCTTAGGAAAAAGGCTAGAATACCAATTAACTAAATAATTTCATATTAAGATGTAATAACAGTTTACAATTAAGCGTAAAAATTAGAGGGGTTCGTTATTTAATAAGAGTTATATGTTTTTGAACGTTATTAGAATAATCGGTTATTTTAAAATTAGCGTTATTTAATAACAAATCCATAAATTACCTCGAGCTGTCATAACAAGGTATTACGCTATCGCTTTAGTTGGCATATTAATTTTAAATTAAAATTGCTGTCTACGTGAACATCAGTAACAGCACGTTGTCTGGAACAGTTACGCGGTAGCGAAATGCTGTAGGGAAACTATTCATTATTCAAGGAACTGTCTGTTATGGCAGGAGCAAAAGAGGTTTTACAAGTGTCTGTTATCATTATTAAAGAACGGTCTGTTATTCAGTAACGGTGAGAACTTTTTGTTATTTTAAGAAAGTCTGTTATGTGATAACGAAATGTTACTTGATGACAGTTGATTTTTGTTATTTTAAGAATGATATGTGTTGCTAGACAACATTTCGCTACTTTAAAAGCAATACTTCATTTGCTGATATAAGAAATGAACAACTTGTTCTTTCTCCATTTTGTACATTTTTCATATTTTCTCTTAGTTTGATATAGGTTCGGGATGGGGAAAATATTATGATACTTGCCGCTTAATTTGTATAGTGGTAAGCGTGCCTGACTGAGGATAAGTAGGTCTTCGGTTTGAAACACGTTTTGGGCATGGACGTACTTGATCTCTCCCTTTCCTTGTGTGACGGAGGTTTAAATGGTTGCCTATCCTATAAACGCGTATTTCATGTGTGTTCTGAGGAAATCGCAAACCACAAAATATGATTCAGTTGGAAAATTGGAGCAGCGTACCCGTCGTTGCCTGCCTAGATGGCACATCACGACAACAACAACATTAAGTAATTTATTTTTAGAAGGAATAATTATCCTTTGTGGTTTTTATTAAGGAAAGAAATTTCCTGTGAAGGGAATATTATTCATCGATATAAGTTATATTTTATTTGAAAATCATAATTTATTTAGAAATAATGCAGAATTGAAATAAGTCAGTTTGACTTTAGTCATAATATAGAAATTTTAAAGTGAATATTAACGATATTATTTGATTTGTTAAACATTAAAAATTATTTATGTCAAAAAATAATCAGTCTTAATGAATTATTATTTTAAAAATAATCTGGAGTTAAAAAAAAATTAATTTTGCTATAATTATGGAAATTTTGGATGTAAATGAAAATGATAATTTTATGTCATTTTTCAAACATTAAAAATTATTTTTGTTAAAAAAATCCTGAGTAATGAACTGTAATTTTAAAAATCATATCTGGAATTAAACCTATCAATTTCCCTAAACTTATAGAAGTTATGAAAAGAATAAATAAAAATATTATTCATTATTTGTGATTTCTTAAATATCAAAAATTTCACTTTTACTAAAACTAAAATTTTTAAAAGCGTAAGTGAAAATGTTAATCATCATAAGATTCCCTAACAATAAAAAATTATTTTTGTTAAATAAATCCTGACTAAATCAATTCGTTGTTTTTTTAAAAAAAATCCTAATATTTACATTTAATAAATATTTTAATGATGACATATAAACAAAAATATATAAATATTTAAAATCTTTCATTTAATATTTTATTTTACTCTTGCTTCAATATGTTATTTCCACGAAAATTGAAAAGCAAAATCACTCGTTTTAAGTATATAATTACTATTTCAAACTGACAAATAATCAGATTAATATGAAGTTATGTGTTTTAAGCATTTTTATATATTTTAAATACAGATAAAGGTTATACAAAATTATTATAATCATGTCGGTCTTAACTTTTTTTGTAATATTTTCCTGTAGATCTCAATAAATAAAATAATATATCAATTACTACAAATATTTTTTTACATCTATCAAAACAACTAACAATCATACAATGGAAAGTGACATAATTCTTAAATTAATACATGAGATTAAAATAAAATTAATCATTAAGTACCCGAATAGTCGTCTAATATTGATATTAATAAAACAATGATTTTTTCAAGACTGCACTAAATGAGATTTTATTCTGAAGTTTTAAATTTATTTATAAAACTTGCACAAAAAATTTACACACTATGATACATAAAAATTATTATATATTGCTATTTTTTATGAAGCAAAAGAAAACATATCCTAATACATTGCAGGTTGGGACGTTCTTATGAAATTTGGTTTGATTCTTATACAATCATCCATTCAGCAGCAAATTGCATATCGTTACTTTTAAAGTAACGAATGCTCCTGAATTTATAAATCTTGTATTTAAATTTGAGGCTATAGAGCGGATAATGTAAAAATTAAGCACTGTTCTAATTCACTTGATCATACACAAAATATAGGATTAAAGAAGGACTTTTCAAGAATAGTGGAGAATTATATATCGTCAAATAGAAGACCCTGAAAACATTAAATCACTCATACTGAAAAATATGAATATGCATGCTGGGATTGAAGAGTAAAACACATTTCCTGTTTCTCAAAAATAGCAGAGCTCAAACTCAGAGCCTTGTATTTCAAAAAATTTCAATCTTACCTATTAAAACAAGTTGAATTTTAATGTATGTAAACTGTAAATGTTCGAGTACATAAATTTATTACATAATTTCTGAAAATATTTTCACATATAATTTTACTAAGATATGTAATTTTTGCCTAACAATTTGTACTTTTAGCCTTACAAATATAAATTCTTCTAAGCTTGAAAATTTTTATACAAGGAAATTTAAGATAAAATTAAAAACCAGATGATTCCTGAATATAATTATTTAACAATTTAATAATAAGTTTTCTTATAAATATATTTACAAATTTTGTCATGATTGTATAAAAAATTAGTAAGGTAAGCAAAGCTGAGTTGTTTTATATATTCCATACAAAAATAATATGTTAAATTTACTAAATAAAATTTGTGCTAACATAAGTAATTATTAAAATATTCTTTGCTCTTTTATGATGGCGAGTATATATTTTTTAGGACATTTTATAATTAAAATTAAAGACATTTTATTTCATTTTGGAAATTACCTGTCAATTGAAGCAAGAGAAAACCAGTGTAAATAAAAACAAATCCTTTCTAAATTCATAATATGTTATTATAAAAAGGAAAAGAGCACAAACAATTTCCCAAAATGCAATTAACACAAATATTTCAGAGATTCTGGTCCTAATATCTGAAATTAACGTCTTCATAACTATGAATTATAAAAAAAATGAGTACAAGGAAAAAATAAATTCTTGATTTAACTTCAATAAATAATAAAAATTTAATAATTCTTACGTCATAATGATAAGAAATTTCATTAATCTTGAAATTTCATTCTTTTAATATTTTATTTTGTTATGATGCGTTCACCTTTTCTTAAATCGTAATAATTAAATATGTATAATAAATAAATATCAATAACATGTTTGATAACAGCAATACGTAACGAAGTGTTACTTGACAACAATTGATTAATATAATAATGATCGGTTAAATGGTAGAAAAATATTACATTATAACAATTCGATGTGCTTGGAATGGGCTGTTATTTGACAAAAAAAATGATTCTTAATAATGTTTCGCTATTTAAAATAGTATCACAGGAAGAAACATCATGTTTCACTTTCTCAATTTGAGATTCTTCACATCGGCTATATTATTGTCTGGGGGCACTTCTTATTACAAGTGCTTAAAAGAAAATATAAGGAAAATCACTCACTAAATCTATTAAAATGAAAGTTAATATCTGTGAAACAAACGCAATAATTATTTCAAATAAATAAATTGTAGAATATTTTGAAATGAATGTTTCATTAGTTATTCGTGATTTATGAAATTATGTCACGTGCGTAAAGAGAGAATTGGCTTTTTTAAAAATAATTAGAAAAAGGAAAAACTTCTACGGTACTTTGTAAAAAAATCTAGCAACTAAAAGAGAACCATAAAGAAGAAATAGTTTGATATTTTAAACGGAAATAAATCGGCAAAATTCTAAAAACATAAATATTTAAAGTAATTTGAATAGGAACACAATAACTAGCGTGCATTCTAACGAAATATATATTACTTATTAAAATATTTATTTTTATCAAAATATGCATTAGAAATATTAAGTTAAAATATCGATTTGATACTGCATAATTTTTTAATCATAAAATTTCTATCAAGATTATTTTTCTTAAAGACACTTTAAAAATTATGTTAAAAGACTTATTTTTACTTAAATTTTAAAATTCTAACTATAAAGATATGAATTATAGATTTGTAAAGGTAGAAGCAATGGAAAATTAATGTTTCCTTACGAATGCAGTTTTTATTGAAGTTATTATATTTAAACTATAGTTGTAAGCATATAAGTAAATGGAAAATAATTTTTCAATTATTTATTACATGTTTATATCACACTCATACGCACCTATAATCATTTCAATTTTAAGAAGAGCTGTGACGAAAAAAAGCCTTTTATAAAATAATCTATTATCTGAGAAAGTTATTTAATTTTAAATTTTTTAAAATCATTCTGTGTTTATTTTAAGGAATTTCATAATGAAAAAGTATTAAAATTCGAAAGTCATTTGATAGGTCAAATACAACGAAAATATTTACAAAACTAAAAGGAAACTTTAATATCTTAACGAGTTTGCAAGGAAAGCGTGATTAATTTTCCTTTGCGAAGAAAAATCCTTTAAGTAGTTAAAGACATTTCCTGGTGTAAATTTTCAGAAAATTGCTTAGAAAATCATGGCTAAAATAATGCATATAGCAATATTTGTAAAAAATGCTCTTCTCCAGAATATCATTTCTCTGATTTTCATAGAAAGGCACAATAAGAAATTTGAGCGGTTAAATAATAATATATCATTTAGTTTAAAAGCGAATAATTTTCTATGAGCAATCCTCTAAAAATATTATTTAATACATATCAAAAACAGTTGAATATCGCCAAAAACAGCCCAATATCGTTAATAAAAGTTCATTATCGGCGACATTGAAGTGTTCCTCAAATATTAAATAATAATTAAGGATGTTTATTAAATTAATTTAAATTTGAAAAACAATTGTTAAAAAGAGAAAATAGAATTTTTGTAATAGGCAATTTTATTTAGCGAGTAGTTTTATATAGCTTTTATATTTCGAATTCAAAATTCTTATTTCAGAAATATTTAGTCACAATAACAAAAACACGCAAAAATAATTTAAACAAAACAAAAAATATACTTACGATTGTCCGAAAAACTCCTCCCAGTAAAAACTGATATTCGATGACCAATGGTAATTGAAAAAAAAATTTTCGTGGCCGAATTTTAAAAATATTTTTATCTTTTTAAAGTCACCCGCAACGTGACAAATGTTGAGTGGTAGTATTTGTTGAGTCAGCTCATACAAAGGAAGGTCCTTTTCCTGTCCAGACAGTTTTATGTTATACAACAAGTATTCCAAAACATTTGGCTTCATCTCATGTATAATAATACTGATTAGGCCCTTATGTTTTCCTAAGAACAGAAGAAAGCTTCTCAACAATATGCCATCCTTAATTGCTTCATTACACATTAGATTGAAAATAGATTCAAAACTAGTAAATGAATATGCATACGATATCTTTGCAACGATATTTATCTTCTGTTGTAAATTTAAATATTTATATAAATACTTCGTCAAGCCACGTGACCTTTTTAAATGAGGAACTCGAAATTTTTCGTGAAGTTGAAGAAGGCATTCTTCCGATAATTTCTCGTACATTTTATCAATATAATCAGGATTTATGCCTTCTCTAGTAAAAATCGAAATTTCTAGATATCCTAAGGAATCTGGTCCAGGTATATTTCTTATCATGCCGATTTCCAGATCCAGAGCCCCTGGAAGTAAACGAGCACTGCTGAGAGGATGGCGTATATACAACCATAAATCAAACTGTTGACTCTCTTTTCCATTTTCATAAAACTGTTTTAAAAGCTTTGTAGAAAGAAAGTTAATTTGTATAAGAGAAACTCAAACTTGCTGTGCACTTGTGGACTGCTTAAAGTAGAATGTCTCCTGACACAGCGTCTACCCCCTTATATTCTAGTTTCCATCCACTTCCTTCTTGGCTATCTGCGCAGCTTGACGCGCAGTGTGTTCATGTCTAAGAATTTGGCATGCATAAAGGGATCAACTGCCCCTTCTTTCTGTGGTTTTTTTTTTTTTTTTTCATATTATTTTATGGTTGTAGTGCGAATTTCGTTATATTATTGCATTGGAAAATTAAATATTATTGTTCATTTTTGTTTTAGGAAATTATTAACATTGAGGAAAATTTTAAAACATTAATAAATAGACTTATGAGATATTCAATTGAAATTGATAACTTAAAATACTAAAAAAAAACTGATCAACCAGATTTATATTTTTTTCCTACTTACTATTGATATGATTGCATTTAAATCTATTATCTATAATGGTGATTTTTTAAATAAATTATTATTTTGGCGAGTCTCTCTTTTTTTTAAACTATCTAAATAATAATCATTTGGGGTGTACTTATAGTACGATTCATTTATTATAATTACATAAAAAGGAATAGTTTAACATTCTTATTAATGTGTACTTCAAAATCACTAGAAAAATATTAAAATTTTATGACAAAATTTGTATCGAATATAAAAATTAAAATTCAAGTTTTTTACTCAAGGACATAATTTTTTTATTTAATAAAATGAAAAATTATAAAAGTAATTCTTTATTTAAATGGTGGGAGTAAATTTAAAACTAATGTTTAAATTAATTACAATAGTATCCTTATAAATTATTAGAATTGAGCAATACATTTGCAATTTGCAAGCTAAATGATGATTAAAAAATAGAATCAAAATTTACTTACTACACGTGTAATTTTTAGATTCAAATGTGTCTAATATTTATTTTAAAATATGTATTTGGTTCCATTTATACTAAATGATTGGCAATTTTAATACAGGGAATGTATTCTGAGCTAATTATAAATTAAAAAATGAATAAAAATGGAAATTTAATTTATAAGTCTTCATTGCTTTTTTTAAAGCTATTCAATAGAAAATGAATTTCAAATTGCTACTCATACGCTTAGAGATTAGAAATTATGAGTTGATTCTTTCATTTTATTTCCTTCTAAGATTTTTTCTCATGGAATTATCAATATTTCAAAAGACTTTATTTAAATTAAAATACTTCTTTTGTTATTTAGGTAAAGGCTATAAGTAATTTATTTCAATATAAATTATTTTACTAATATTATAAGTGTACACCTTATCCTCAATCAAAACACTTTGAGTAAAATTAACATTTTAGCATTTAGTCTCTGAATATTTGCTATGGTCGAAACTAGTGTTATTTGTCCTTGACAGGAAGGGAAGCTTTTGTTTAGTAACATTTTGATTAGCTAATGAGGATATAAATTTTTTGTCTCAACATTTGTTATTCATACGAGAATGATCTGACTCATCGAAAACTTCTCAAAAAAACATAAAAACGGCGTAAACATCCGTGATCGACAAACTCCATACCGATTTTCAATTTCTAAATTTTCATTGCAAAAGAACAGTCAACATTGAACTCTGGAGGAAACGATTTGTATCACTCTTGCTACGGATATAATTTGGAATTATTGGTAATTTGACTATAATACTTCGATTAGTATGTATTATTTTGTAATTTATTTCGTAGTAGAAAAATATAAAATGAAAATGATTTTTGAATTATTGCTTTTTCAATTAATTATTCTGGAATTTAATAATTAATAGATACTATATTTTAAATAAAGAAATTAAAGAATCTGAATTGAAGAAAATAAAACATTCCACGCTACTTGTATTTTTTCTAATGAAAACCGAAATTGGCGACAATGAAAATAAAATCTTGGAAACCATTTACTATATTTTAATATACTGATCCACAAACAATTATTTTTTCTTTTGCCTCAAGTTTACGCAATCTACCTTTTATTAAGTTGTTGATTATTTTTCTTGCCATTAAAAATTGTATCACAAAAGAATATAAACTTTAAAATAACATAATATTTGTAGAAATTATTAAACGGAAAAAATAATTTGTCATTAGTCTTTTTGTAATTAACAAAATTAGCATTACCTTAAGTTGCACTGATTAAGTTATTTATTTTTACAGATCAAATTTACGTTACTTATTAAACTGTTGATTATTTCTATAATAATCGCATGACTACAAAAATTTAAGTTGGAAAATATTTATGCTGGCCACTTCAAAATAATCACTAGTTATTAAACCTAAAATAATAATTGCTCAATGAAAAATTTTAATTCTTAAAATTAAGCAAATATTTAAAAAGTAAAAAAATCAAATTTCTACTTTTTTTATACCAAAAATGTTATTTGCAATCATTCTGATGTATGATGTATGAATTCAATGGAATTTTTAAAACTACAGGATTTGTAAGCATATATTTTAATTGCGCAATTTAGCAATGCCAGTGCTTTTTTCTGTGGTTTTTAAATTTAAATTCTTTTAGAAGAAACATTAGAAAAATTTCTGATATATTTCTGAAAAATTTTAAGGAGGATTAAAGTATTGGGAACAGTACCACATCAGTTATTTTATAAATGATATTTCCATTTATAAGTATATAAATCATTTGTAGATTATTAAATAATCACGATTAGACCACATTCCATGATCTGCATTAAAATTAATTTATTGAAGAAAACAGATGATATATAAGAGTATAACTATTTTTACCTTGTTAATATCAAATGCAATCGATGAAAATGATGAGAGGGATAACACTATATTTAAAATTTTCTTCCTTTCAAACATTGTTTTTGATCAAGCTGCTATGATCTGAATTAAAATTATTTTATTAAATCAAAAGCATTTGCATATCCGTAACTTTTTAACTCTGATAATCTAATTTTTAAAGGATATTTAGATATTCCACTGATTATCACAAAATTTCTATTATTTAATGGGGGGAGGATAATTCCTGGTTTTCTACCTCGTGACACATGAATTCCCTTAAGACCATAGAAGGTGTATATTAAAATATTTTATAACGCTTTCGCCGTTAAACTGTTCGCTACACATAAAAAACCAGTAGAGCAGTTGAAATAAATTTTTCAAAACTAATACACAGAGTTCGATTCCAGATCATTTTAAACAGTGGGAGGCAGATGTTATGCCGCTAATTTCAGCATGCATTAGGGAATTTCTTGTTTTCCTCCATAGTGATTCTTTTCAAAAAGTTTGAAAATTTTTTCCGAAAACCAAATTAAGAATTGGATACTAAAATACTATATAAAGATAGTAGGCTTTTCATTGAGCCGTATCAAAATCTTCGTCATAGTTTAGTTATAAGGCCATGCCCCTTTGAACCAAAAATCCATGGGCTGTCTCTCTACCGTTCATTATGAGAAATGTGTATAGAAATACAAATTTTCTAATTTTTGCAAGTCAGTTAGCCGAATGGGATGCTTAGATTTTTGGGTTCTTTTTTCTGGCCAATGAATACGAAAATCAACATTTTACAAAGTTTTTCCTTATATCATTCCACAATGGGTTGTCGTACAATCGTTTCAGTACATTACTAACTACTTTGTAGTTTCAAAGTACCAGTCACCATAACAGATTTGCAAATAGAACGATCACCTATATCTTCCATTGTTCAAAAGCAGAGAAGACAGTATTTAAAAACCTTTATTACCAAAACATAATCATAACATTTAGACCATAAAAAAATGTTAAAAATATTTCTAAAAACAAGTGAAGCATGGAGCTATTCTCAGAAATATCGGTTTTATCAAAAATTTATCTTTAGAGATGCTCCCTCTCCCCCACGTGAGTAATCAAATTGTTGTGAACCAGTTTCTTAAAAACATCAGCGAATGGAAAATTTTGAAATATTCATACCATAAGAAAATTTTAAAACTTTACAAACAATGAAATTGCTTTTAACATAAATTAAATTAAGTGAAAAGAAATGAATAAATTGTAGTAGTAATATTTTTTTAGAGAACACATTTTCTGAGCTCTTAATTTAGAAAATAGCCAAAAAAACTTTCAATTTTAGTTTATTTTATTTGTTAACATTTTAAATAATTTATCAAATATTATGAATTGATCAAATATAACATCCTTAGAAGCAGAAATATAATTCAAATAAAATTTTATAAGTTATGCTCATAATAAATTGAGTAAATGCATTATTTATCCCTACTATACATGCAAAACTACCTAAAAACAATCATACTGACGACATTTTATACGAAATTCCTAAAAATGAAGGCATTTCTGTTTAAGAAACCTATTAAAGAACATAATTTATGCGATATAAAAATGAAGAAGGACCACAATAAATGTCAAAATTACTGTTCGCTTTTTTGAAGACAAATTAAATATACATATGAATAATTGATTGGTATTCCTTTATTTTCCAATGTTTAAAATACTAAGCAAATTATCCGAAAAATATACATATTTGCAGTAATTTTGTTTTATTGTTTTGTTAAAATTCTTAGACACTTATAATATTTTAAATTATTTTCTTAAATTTTCAAGACTTTTTATGCAATAATTATTTTTTGCTTTAAATAAAAATGCACTTTAAATATCTATATACGAATTTGAACATAAAATGCACCTTTTTTTTAATTCAAAATGTAACTTTTGTAGAAAAATTTAAATGTCCTAAATCAAACAAAACATGTTTTCTAAATTAGTTTTATTTTAGAGAAATTTTTTACTTCATATATTTATGTTTACCTATTTTCTCAGTTTTTGTATTTGTAACAAATAAATATATAATTTTAATAATCTCTTTGGTATTATTAATGCTCTTTTTAACTATTCAAATAGTACATTTCGATTACTAAATTTTGCAAGATTTTAATTTTTTAATATTTATAAAAATAAGTTTATTTTATGATGTTATGATGGCTTCTGTAATTTTAAAAAATCTGTATTTTATTTATATTATATTTTTATTAGTCGTCTACATATATCCTGCATTAAAGCTGCATTTGTAGGAAAAACACATACAATTTTATATAAAATATCGTTGTACACTTTTTGCAAAGAATTCTAAATTTTTTTATTTTATCAGGAATTTTCTCATTATTTTAAGGAATCTAAGAAATTCCAGCCCGCAGATTTCAATTCATATTACATTAAAATTTAAGTTAATTACTTTTGATCATAAAGATTTTATAGAAAATATATTTCGTACGAACGAAAA
Source organism: Latrodectus elegans (assembly GCA_030067965.1). NCBI lineage: Eukaryota > Metazoa > Arthropoda > Arachnida > Araneae > Theridiidae > Latrodectus > Latrodectus elegans. The sequence continues at coordinate 49,647,885 of CM057817.1, forward strand.
AAAATTATTTCTTGAATTTACCATAATTCTCAAAATATTCTAATTTATGCATTATTTTAAACATATTTAAAGAAATCATTTTACCTTAACAGGAAAGAATTTCTAGTTCATTTGAAAGGAAATTGTTTTGAAATATATAGTTAGTGTTGGCTTCGCATTATCCTTCAGAAGTTACAATTTATGAATGTTTCTTGTGAATTATATAAATTATTCCTGTGTCTAAAAAAAATAATCAGAAGAATACATTGATATGGACGCGAGCAATTCTCAAGTATCAATGGAAATCATTATTTAAGTACAATTTGCCCCATGCTTTTTCTAATAATAGTAAAGCTACTTCAGTGAATTTATGCCCATATGACATGAAGGGATTTGACTGAAACAATGCACCTTTGCTAAAGATGCTCGAAACATGTACATTTGTCAGAAAAAGTTTTTGGTGTGAAAATTGTCCAAAAACCTTTCTGATTCAAAATTACATTTTTAGTTAGGACTCTGCTCTCATCGCAAGACATTTTTTACACTATTCAGTTTCTGAACAAAGAAAAGTTTCTTATTCAGCTTTTGATTCCATTTAGCTGAATGTTTCTGAGGACAAAACACAACGTAAATAGATTAATAATAAAGAATAAGAATTAAATCTTTCCTCAAAAATTGATGTTTTAAAGAGATTTTAAATAAACATTCATTTCAAGAAATTTGGATGTATTAATATTTCATCTTTTTATTACATGATTATTTCAATATATATTATTTACTATTCAACCGAAAAATAAATATTGCTGAAATGAATCCAGAAATGTGTAAATACGCAACAAATTTAGAAATTATTTTACGTGATTCAATCACACAAAATTAGTTAAATAAAATTTCGTATTTTTAAACCGTGTAAAATTTGTAAATTTCAAAACAATGAACAAGTATTAAATCCTTATTTAACCTTGAAAATCTAATAATATGAAACAGAATTTCAAGATCTTTTATAAACAGTATCATTCTTATTTGTAAACTTTAACAGAAATTTCCTGTTGCAAGAGAATTTCCTTTCTTAACTATTATTTTCAGCAGAGAAAACATTATTGTGAAAGTATATTCACCCACATTTATATTATTTAAAATCTGATATAATCATAAATTTTCTCAACATTAATGTAATTTATGATAATCACTTAAATGATAATTTATTGAGTGACAGCAAATAATATAAATAATATTTTGATCTTTTTAAAAGCTGCATTTTAATTGAAACAAGGAAAACATTTTATAAATATTTTTCATTATTTCAAATAAAATGTACAAATGAAATGTACTATTTTTTTATCCTATTATAAAAACTGATGTTTTGAAATATATATATATATATATATATATATATATATATATATATATATATATATATATATATATATATATATATACAGATGCAAAATAAATTTCCAAATTTTTGACAATTATTTGAAAATGTATAATAATAAAAAAATACTGTTGCGAACGTAAGACATAAACTAATATTAATTTAATTCAGTTAAAAATAGCTTAGTTACTTTAAATATGCATTTGAATAATCTATGAGTTTTATATTTTAGTAAAAACTAAATATTGTCCCAATTCAAATGTTTCAATTAAATTTTATGAACTTTTATTTATAATATTAATAAATTGATGCAATACATTAGATAGATTTACACCATAATCCATAAAAGTCATTATACATAAATATTTATTGAAATTTATATTTAGTGCTCAATTCATTCAAATTTTCGTGACATTATTATTATTTTTCACTTCCAAAAATATATATAATTCATGGCACATAACTGGATCTAGAGCTGCTCCTTATAGATATCAAAAATCCAAAAATTTTGATTAAATTATTTTTTTTTTATTTCTTGTTCCCTTATTATTTTTTGCAACTATATGTACTTCTACATTTTTCATTTAAAACAAAAAGCACGGATTTCATTGCAGTTCTTAAAATTTGATACAAACATATTCCTGTGCTTAACATTTTTGACCTTCATTCAACTTGTTTCTCTCGCAAATGTTCCTTTTCCATTCAACAATGAGAAATGTAACTATCTATTTTCAGCCCCTTTCTCTCAAAGGATCTTTTTTTTCTGCACCTGCTGACAAGAAACATGCGATTTGTTACGGCTGATTTAACTTAAGTGTTGAATAGAATTTTAAACTAACAATAGAAGAGGTGACCACATTGTCAAAATCGGACATTGATATATTGAGGGGATGCACCCCCTCTGTATGCCCATGCAGTATTGTAATCATTGTGAAAAAATTGTTCCCTAAGCATTTGACATGCCTGGGAAAGTAACGTGAACCACGTGGAAATGAAAATTTAAGATATATTAGAAATAAATGTAAGATTTATACTAAAGGTACAAAGAATTTACTATTAATTTTGTGAAATAAATGTGAAATATATACGAAAAATAAAGTAAGATAAATGAAAATATTCAGTAACAGATTATTAAATGGGAGTAAAAAAATTCAAGGAACAGAGAAATATTACTGATAATTTAATTATAAACGTCAATTAAAACTGAAAGTTTTGTGTCTCTAGATAATTAATTTAATAATGCGAAATAATGTACTTATACACATTACTTTAACGTATTGCCTAAAAAGCAATAAACACCTCAAAGTTTTAAACAAAGAAAATTATAGATGTAGATAGATTAATTATAGAAAATTATAGATTAAATTATTTTTTATTAAAATTATCTTGGAGCCATGTTTGTGTATCTCTAACATAAGAAATTAGTAAAGATTTATTAGCATAGTTAAAGGATTAAAATTTAATGAAAATTTAATTTTTATGGGTTTCTCAAAATATCAAATTTAGTTTTTACAGAGTGTTTTAAATAATATTAATTATATTAGACACATATAAAGGCATGTCAATGGGAATAAAAAGTTTTTGCAAGATTGAACTTTCATTTTCAAAACATTCCATAGTATAACAACTTTTTATATGTATAAAAAATAATTTGAAAACTTTATATACAATGTGTGTGTGTGTGTGTGTGTGTGTAGCGAAAACATAGGTATGCATCAAAATTTTCTACAAACCGATGCCAAGAAAACGGGAAATTATTTTTACTATTGAAATACATTATAAAAAATTTTTCAATTCATTTATCTCAAATTCAAGGAATTATTTTCAAAATTATTTCCTGATTAGTTAGGTTTACGCTTATGTTGACATAATTTATATAGTTTAATATTATCAAATCAATTAAATTTACACTAACAGCTGTGATTATTTATTATAAAGTTATTGTGTTAATTATGTTTGTGTTAAATGAAACACTTCACTTTCTAGATAATGCATTTTATAATAGAGCATTTAGTTTAGAATCGCTTTGTGGCAAACTATTTAATATTTTTTCTTGATATGTGCATTTGGTGCGGAATGTTAGGAAAATATGATTACTGCTACCGGATTTATAATCTTTGTTAAACCCTCACCTAAATTTATTGAAATTTCTCTATTTTCTATTACAATTTCGAGGAATATAAGATCAAATCCTCAGATAAAAGATTATAGAGAATATTCAAATTTATTACTCATACATAAATATTGTAAGCACTTGATTATCTAGTGAATTTTGTAAAGAAGGAATCACAGATAAACGAAATTCGAAAATTATCAGCAAAACTAACAGAAAAAGACAAGAAATGTATATAAATACGGAATTAAACCAATTAAACAGTGTGTAAGTCACTGAAATACAATTATTGATAGAAAAATAATAAAATTACTTACTTTTTACAAATATGCATATTTATTTTCTTTGAAAACTGTCAGAAATTTCCGTACTGTGTAACATTTCTCATTTATTGGTATTGAAATTGTTTAGGAATTTAAATATAAAGGATAATCAGAAAATTGAAATATCCAGACTCGCATAGATTAGAATTTATTGTAGTTCACGTATAAGAATCATAGAATTTTGTTCATAAATGTTTTGCAAACTATTGTATGATTTTTATGATAATGTTTTAGATTTTAAAAGGATTTCTTCGTTCAGTGTTATATTTTCTATCAATGGCTATGCTTTCTTGAAAAAACTTTAAAACAAGGAATGTATTAAAGATTTTTCCTTATTAAAAACATAAAAATATGTGTGAATGCTCATCATTTTAGTCAAAGTAAATATTTAGAAAAAACATTTTCTTTAAGTATATTTATTAATTCATTATTTGTTAAGTGAATAAAAAATTTGCGACATGAGAAAAGATATATTTTTTTTATTGAAATCATATGTTTGAAATGTTTTTTAGAAGCTTTTGTAGAAATGTTGTCATTTCTTAAGAATAAAATGCAATTTATTCCAAAAGTCTTTTCTGGAATATTGCATCTGTCGTTATCTTACTTGCATCTGTCGATATCCCCCACAAACGCTATACTTAATTAAAAGTCACAAAGCATTTATATTATTTTTACTTTTTTTAACTTTATCCTAAGTAAAGAAACTAATAAGAATATTTGTTTTAAATTGCTGATCTGAAGGCTCAAATAATTGAATTCTCAAAATAATTACAGGGAAATATTGTTATTTATATAATTGTCAAATGAAAGATTTTTTCTCAATCTATTTATAAATTATATTTACGTTTAATACATTCTGAGCATCTATTATTTTTTATTAATGAACTATTTTATAATCTGATTAGAAAATTTGGAGGAAATTTACTTAATGAAAATAAAAATTCGTAAACTCTTTTAGAAAGTTAACCGACTTTAACTGATTGAAATTTATGCAAATTCCAGAAAAAACAAAGGCAAATTAAATAAAAGTAAAATTATAAAATGAAGTAAGTGAAAAAAATATCATGAGAAATATATGCTTTCTAAATTAATAAAAGATTAAAAATCAGAGTAAAATTGTAAGCCATTAATTTAGAAGATACTTTTGCTGCCACATCTTTTAAAACCTTTCTTTTTATTTTTATAATTTTCTTCTACATATCATGCTTATTTTCTTCGATATTGCTTACAATATCGAAAAAAAATAAACATAACATATAGAACATGTCTTTCTTTTTGAATTATTCTTAATTATGAATTAAACTTGAAAATTATATCGTTTCACACCAGGTTCCTTTAGACGGATTATCGCCTAAACTGTGAAAATATTTTTAATAATTTCTTGCAAAAATACTGATAGAAATTTTAATTGGTTTCTTCGAATATAATTTATTTAAGCATAAGTGCGTTTTGAAAAAATATACAGATTTAATAAAAAAAAGTATCTCTAAAAATATTTTTGTATAATATAATTTATTTGAAATATTTTTCAGTCGTGTAATTGTCTATGGGAAAGGATGCAAAATAACATTTAACTGTGTTCATGAGAACGTATGTCTATACTTGGATGCATACTTTTGTGGAAACGGGAAAGCAAATCTCATTTGCAATCAAAGAATACTTGTTTTCATGTTATGTTCTACGCGTCGGAGATATTCAGTTAGTGTTATAACTCATTTTAATAAAATTTATAGTTTTTTACAATAAAAATATAAGCAAATTATTTGACGAATTTACTGACACTGGACAATTTCCTTACTTATAGTTATATTTAAATGTGCTGTTAAATAGACAAAATATTGCTAATCCTTATTTTATAATTTAAAGAAAAATAGAGAAATTTTTATGAAGTAATAAATCAGGATACAATTTTAGATTTTTAAAATAATGTTAATCAATAATCTAAAATATATTTTTTTAATAATTTAAAAATAGTTTTCAGTTATTCTTCCAATGCATAGCTCATAAAAAATAAGAATACAAAACGCTTCAAGAAATTTTATTAATAATATCTTGTTAAATAATATAAAATATTTCGTGTCATTTGGTCTCATTTCATTAAGTGTCATAGTTAGGAATCCAATTTTTATATTTTTTCCACAACTTTCAGAACACAGTAGAAATTTTCTTTTCATTTCTGCGTTTAACATGCGAAATGTAAGAGAAGTATTAAAAAAAAACTTTTAACAAATAAACTGTAAATAAAAACTGATATTATAATGAGAATATAAAAAAGAGCGCTTAACTATTCATTGCTTTTGCGAACCAAATACCAATTTTTCTTAGTATTGTTTGGATGGGCTTTTAAAAAAGATAAAGGATTTATATTTAATCTCTTATTATGTGTGCAAACCGTGAACTCTGAGGTTCTGTGAGGAAAACCTGGAAACATTTGTCAAATCAAAAGTGGACTATTCTTCTTTCCTGGTGGGCTGTAACTTTCCAGCAGGAACACAATCGGTTGTAACGTCTTTGAATGGTTTTGATAGACATGCCTTCACCAGTATTCAAGTAGAATCCCGGTAGTTATGACGTGGCATGTGCACTCGCGTGGCTCACTTTGAATGGACGTTTTTACAATACCTCACTGTTAAACGGCATTGTTTAATTCGGTATCATTTTTATCTGCAGGAAAATTTTAAAAAAAAAAGTTTTAATTGTTAAGTTTAGTTCTGGAACAGTACAAATGAGCCGTTAATACACGGGAAATGCGTTAAATGTCTCATAGAGTTTGAGATGTCCCCCAAATGTTTCATCATAGAAAACTTTAGAGATGATTCTAATTTAGCAAAAGTTTTAAACTGTTTTGAAACCCCTTTTTTCAATATAGCTGAATATCGACATTTTGAAAATAACTATCGAAAGAAACTGAACACAATGGTGACTCATTTCAGAATTTTGTCGTTTTTAAAGCAGTTTACAAAAAGCATTTAAGGCAGTTTGCTGATCGTTTTAGAGGTGACTTTATGTCACACAAAAAGAAATGAATTTTCAATAGGGTTTTTTCATGTGAATGAAGTTAAGTATTAATTTTTGAATACTAAAATTACTTTTTGTAACATTGCTTGCTGCAAAATTTTAAGCAATGAATTCTTTCTCTTTTGATATTATGCAAAAACATTTACCGGACTGTAAAAATTTTATTTTTAAGCTCTGTAGATAAGATATGTATTTTTGGTGCAAAAAAATTCCTAATTACTTCTTTTAATGTATCCTTATTTTCTCAGAATTATCCTTTAACTTTCTATTCCAAATTTTTTTAATTTGACTTAAATGTTTAGAAATTTAAATCATTCCTGGAAAGCCATTACATTTTCAGCTGTCCCTTTACTGACAAACATGAATCAGCTTTGATTTTTTAAAGACAAAAAACAATCTTAATTAATCCATTAACCACAGCACAAGAAAATTAATTAATTTTTAAGATTGGGAATACATTTCCAAAACACACGCGGTCATTATATCAGTAAATCCGATGACTGATTTTATAGGAGGAAAAAGAGGATTTGAGTCTAAGAAGAAATCTGTGAAATGTGACGTGAAAATTTCGTTTAATGATAAGTATTTGAGGACTATTTTCTAAAACAAAAGTTGCTGGCCCTGTAAATATGGGCAAGCTAGTGTACTTCGAATTTTTAATCAGTTAAAAAGAAACATTAAGGCATATTAATAGAAAATCTTTAGAAAATCGGCAAACTTATTGCATATGGTCGTCATTAAGATACATTATGTTATTTCGGTTGCTGTAAATATGTATATAGCCCTATAATCTGAGGTTAAACATTTCTCAGAAAAGACAATTACAATTTAATGAATATGCTTATTTACTTATTTATTCTTTGTTTTTCCAAAATTTATATGAAACAATAAAATAAAAGTAATTTTTTTCAATTTCTTGGAATAAGATATTTTATAAAAACCTTTCATTCAGAAAATACCGCAAACAGTTCAACAATATGTTATTCGATTTGTTTTTATCTGCATACTGCTATTATTGAGCCAACCAAATTCAGTTAAATATCTTGAAATTTTAAATTAGTTTCAGGAGACGAGATCGACTCCAGCTCTCATCAATTGGCACCCCTTTTTCCTAGTATTTGTCTTATCAGTGGAATAAAACTGAGCCAGTGAAACTGTTAATGTGTATAAGCATCGGAAGATCGATGGTTCTCTAAGGCAGATATCGAATCTCCTACCATCAGTAGTACGTGATGGCAATGGCTTTGATCAGCAGGCTGTCACGTCATTTCAGCACTGCGCTTTGCACTGTTTGAGGAAATTTGCATATAGTCCACGAACAGAACCAATATGAAGCATTGACATATGTTACACTCAAAGGGTAGTTTATATTTTGCTGAACGGTTGAATCGAAAAATCAGTTTTTGGGCAAATTTATTTTAAAATTATTGTATTGAAAAATAACTTTGAAATGATTTCGTCTTCCATTTAAAATAAGTGTCGATATAATTAAATTTTTTTTCAAAGTTATTGATTGAATTGATTTTTAAAATATATTTAATTTTTTTTATCAAAATTAATATATAACTTCTATACATAAAAACATCAAGATATATTAATTAGATAGCTTACTTAATAGACAGAATTATTTTTATTGTAAATATTTATTTAAAAAACACCGTTCTAATGATTTTTGTATTAAAAAATTAATTAATAAATTTGAATATAAAATGACATTTATTAATAAATATTAATAGTTATTTTAAAATATTTTTTAACTAAGAAAACATTCCGCATTTAGTATTGAAAACCATTGTTGATGGCTAAATATGTTATGGAGGAAAACTCTTCATACTAATAAACACTGCAATATTATCTATTTTATTCTTTCTGTGTGTTGCTTATTTCTTATGACATGTTATTGCGTCATATTGTTTAGAAAATCTTTATTAATATATTACAAAAACTTCGTAATTAGTAATCTACATATAGAGCAGCTTATAAAAAAATAATAAATAAAAATAAAAAACCTGACATTATTTCAGGCAATGTTTATCATATCCAATAAATAAATTTACTTTTGAGAAGTTTTTATCATTTTCTCTGTTATAAAGGAAAGAAAACTCTATCACAGACACACACATACGCACAAGCACTCTCTGTCACACACATCGCACACGCACTCTTTCTCACACACATCGCACACGCACTCTTTCTCACACACATCGCACACGCACTCTTTCTCACACACATCGCACACGCACTCTTTCTCACACACATCGCACACGCACTCTTTCTCACACACATCGCACACGCACTCTTTCTCACACACATCGCACACGCACTCTTTCTCACACACATCGCACACGCACTCTTTCTCACACACATCGCACACGCACTCTTTGTCACAAACATCGCACACGCACTCTCTGTCACACACATTGCACAAGCACTCTCTGTCACACACATATACATATATATATGTATATCAATTGACTCCTGAAATTTTGGTAGAAAATGTAATTTCTCTCTCAATGAAATTTTTTTAATAGCTAAAGCGATTGAAATCGAACGGCGTTGATTACAACCATAAAAGAAATTTATATTAGTCATTGCAAATTTTCAAAAAAATAAAGAATGTTTAATTTATTTATGCTGTCTTGTGATGAATATTATAATGAATATTTATAGCAAGCTTTCCAATTTTAGGATTAATGGTTAGAGACAGATTTTGTGAAGCTTATTTGTAAGGAATCCTATTCTTAGTTACATTTGAGAGAATTGGCAAATAGACAGTTTGGATTTTGTTATTCGGCTTAGGATTTCTGGGTTTGATACCATTCTCCAGCGTGATATTTTTTAACAATTTGCATTCACTTTTAACTGTAAATTCTGATTAGAGCCCTTATTAAAAATATAAATGTAGAGTGAAAAACAAACTAACAAAAAAGTAGCATTTATTCCATTGCTTATTTTCTAAATTGATAAACTACTTTAACTAATATCGTTAAATGAGTATAACACAGTTACTTGCAATCAATGGAATTCAAGTGTAAACGTAACATTGTACTTTATATTACACAAGCATTTTGAAGAAACATATGTCGTACACTTTGAAGATTTTCATCCAATTGACTTGAATTTTTATTTGTTTTACTAATATTAATTAATTCTTATATTGCTCTATAAATTTCAAAACAAAAAATATTGTAAAAAGCGAAATATTCATTTTAAATATTTCATACATTTAAATAAACGTTTCTATTTTAATTTCACTTAAAGATGTTAATATTATAATTGTTTGATTTTGAATTTGCACAATTAGATAAATTATTTTATTACATTATTAGAAATTTAAAAATGCAACACAATACTTTATGATGTCAATTTTAAATTAAATATTCTTGTCAGTTTTTTAATAAACTTTGAACTCTCCATGTTAAAAAGGCTAGAGGCATTTAAGTTATCATTTATTAAAATTATAGTATATACGAACTTATAATTGCTCAATTTATGCAATTGTTAAAGAATCACTATTCACTAAATATCTTTTATTAAATCACCGTGTTAAAAGGTGGCAATAGGGCTCAAATTTTTCAAAGGAAAAGAGGATACGAAATACGGAAACTTTAGTTGTTAACTCAATTTGTCTGGTGTTAATCAAACAGTTTAAAATTACAGTTTCATGCTAGAATACTCAAGGAATAATCTTAAGTTTGTATTCTTCAGTATTCTCAGAAAATTGATCACAATTTAGGCATTAGAGTGACGGATTTATGGCGATCGGTATAGATCTAATTTGATGATACACCATCATAAGCCTGAATAACTGCCTCATATTAGTTTATCAATAACGTTTACAATAAAAAAAGACCATGATAATTATGCGGTAACAATATATTTTCCCAAAAGCAAAATCTTTACAGTTAAATGAAGGTCAGATAACTATTTGATTTAAAGATTATTAAAAAATTTTAATTTCGTACTTACCAAAGCAATTTAACTTTGATTCCGTTAATTTATAAATACTGCTTATATACATTAGTTTATTGACATATAATTGTTTTACATGTAAAGCATAGTTTATATGGAATAAATATATTGCTAGAGAGAGTAGTATTAAGTGCTAAAATTATTCTATTCATAAAAAAAGAAGACACTATGGAAGTTAGTTTTTAATTCCTTAATCCCTAGACGTTTAAATTTTAAAAAATAAAGAACATTTTTGTTTCTCTGAAAGCAATAAGAATACTTTTTATTTAATAAATTATTTTATAATATTTTTTCTCTCTCTCTCTCTCTTCTCTCTCTCTCTTTACTTCACAAACTTATTGCTTCACGTCATTCAATATCCTCTGGAAAAATATTAAGATTAAAATAAATGATTATTCATATTATTAAATAATGTTTTTGAAAATAATCAGTTATCTTAAAATATACTTAATAATTTCATGGTATTTATATTTTAAAGATATAATATCTAGAAAATAATTTAAAGTTTTTTCCATATTCACGTATACAAGATTTCATATTTTAATTTACTTGAACACAAATATGTATGGGTAAAATCGAACAGGATCATTCAATTTAAAATAATTATAAAAAATATCAAAAATTAGTTTTTTTAAACATTTTAAATGATTTAAAAACAACTATTTTCTGTGTTTTAATTTTTATATTTAAATTAATGGAATTTTTCTTTAATAAATAATTTAAATTGGAGGTAATTTGGGAAAAATATTTCTTCTGTTTATAAATATATTTTAACATGACATGACTGTTTAGTTTAATATAAATTCCTCAAATTCAGCAGTAGTTGCATTTAAAAAAAATACACTTAAAAATTATTTCACCATATTTATTAATGCCGCAATTTACATACCTAATTGATAAATATATTCAGTCGTGTCATAAAAAGCAAAAAACAATTAGTAGTATTTATTGAATTACAAAAATTTACCGAAATATGTGCTGATTTTTACTCTCATATAGCAATACTGAAACTATCACAGCCGGTTTTTTTTTAATTGGTTTTCCAAATAATATTAACAGTTTGTTGCCCATTATTAAAATGAATCGAATTTATTGTTAATGAATATTGGAACTGGTGAATTTGGAATAAATTTGGATATAAATTGTGTCTAGTAAATCTATTTCTTGCCTTCCTTAAATTTTTATGATTTTTAAGGACTATTCTTGAGAATATATAATTATAGGTGAAGATTTCCATTGCATTTGAAGGGATCAACTCACGCTGAAAATTCCATACAAGTTGAATAAATCATCTGGAGTCGAATGTGTATTTGAAAATTATTAAATTAATGTCGAAAGTGAGGGAAAGTAAACTACAAAAATTATTTGCCAAAAATTTCACGTTTGAAGTTTGGGAAATGAAGGCTAATCAAACTTTAAAGTGTAAATGGAGAATTTGAAAATAAAAGTGTTTTGGCATATAAAGAATTTTCTTTATATCTTAAATTCAAAGTGATATCAATAAAAAATGACGAAATGTGCATTCTTGAGATTAAGTAATTTTAATTTTATTGGATTATGAGTTGTCTTATGCTCACTTTTATCTTACAGGTGTAAAATAATTATTTTTTTGTTCATAAGTTTACATTTTCGATGTAAAATACTGCAAAATAACTTCAAGCAAAATATTTCCTAATAATTAAACAAATAAATAATTTCTTATATATATAAAAATTTATACAGTCATTATAATGATATCTATATTTCTTAATTACTGGATAAATATAGACTTTTTGAATCTTGTTCCAATGACTGGTAAAAAATAAACGCAACCAGTGTTCGAGAACGGTAATATCTTCATAAATTTCAGTCATAATGAGACGTTGGTGGCGGCGAAAGACAGCTTCTTACTTTCAATCAATCATAGTTCGTCATACTTTTAGGCGAAAATCAAAAAACACACACACAAATTTTATACTTCTAATGGATTTACTTGATATTGGACTCTTTTTTAAGAAACTTACGCAGTCATATCATTTTAATAAATGGATCATTCTAACATATATTACTAACTGTTGAATAGAAATAAATATTGCAGAAATTAATTCAGAAATGTGCAAACATGCAATAAATATAGAAATTATTTTAAGTGAATAAGTCTCAAAAAATTAGTAAAATCAAGGTCTTGGAAAACTTGTAAAGTTCAGATGCATAAATTTATTTAAAACATTATCTAATGTAGAAAACCCGATAACGTAAATCAGAACAATTTAATTAAAAACAAATGATAGTAGTTAGCCTCTTAGCAATTTTTAAAGTAATTAGCTTTGTAAGAGAATGGCATTCAAAGTGGGAAACCTGCTGTGTCATCTGTGAGTCAAATTATCGCAAGATACCAAAGCATATGGATCTGTGACAGGATCATCGATCTTGCTGAATGGAAAAAAGCATTCTCAGCGCACACAGTGTATGTCACCGAACACAATGGATATTCCAGGAATGATAACGCTTTTTGTTAAGGATTCGCACCTGCCTGGAAAAATAAAGACATGTATTTTCTGAATGCTAAATGCACCGGAGCACTTTCAAAAGCAAAATGTGTGTTCAGCCATTCTTAACTGCGTAGCCTCTGCGGCTCTCTAATAATTAAAATAAAAAGGCAGCCTATCTCAAAACAGTTCTTCCAACTGCTTCGTTAATACAAGAACTTAATTATTAAACTGAAAATTAAGAACAGTATAAATATTCGAAGAATTATTTTTGTTCATAAGTTGAACGAAAATTTAGGCTTCAATTTCTTTTTAAATTTTATGATGCTTTAATTGCTATATTTATGTTTTAGTTTGCTATTTGTCATTTAAGCGTCTCAAATTAATTTTAATTAAACTTTCGAAGCAGCAGCTTATCTTAATGTATAGCTTGGAATATAAACTACCTAAATCCGTAGTTTTATATGCTGATGTCCTAGTGATGATATAAAAATATGAATCAAATACGCAATAAAATAAGCAATTTTTATACAAAACTAAATTATAAAACACTTTTGGTTTATATTAAAAAATAATTTTTCCGTCCATCAGTTCGTATATATATATATATATATATATATATATATTTGTAAGCAGCTCTTTTCTCTCCATTAAGATTGTTTCTATAGAAAAATTGAATAAAATTTTAGAATTGATTTTAAATGCCATATCAACAGTTCTCAAAGGTGATATCAACACTTTTGAAAACTGTTGATATGGCTTTTAAGAATAATCTGATATTCATGTGAGAAATCCATTATAAAAACAATTCATCCAACTAAGTTATATTAAGAGTAACTTTTATGGTAATTATATTTCAGAACATATAAATAAATATGAGTAGCTGAGATATTGGTTCAATGTAATTTCGTCCCTTTTACTTAAAATATATTTAAATTGCAAATTCATATGAAATTCGATATATTAATTCTACAGTAAATTATTATAAATTAAATAACTTCCGAAGTCATTAAAAATTTTAATGAAATATATATCCGTATCATTAGATCATGATTATAACAGTCGATTTTACGAGACATTTTATCATGAAAATAGAAACTGCTTTTTTTGTTTAAGCAAGAATTTTCTGTTGCGCTTTAATGCTTTTCTCATTGTGTTTAATACTTTCTTTGAAGTAGGGTAATTGGAGAAATATTAATTACCGCGCATTTTCTGCTAAGTGAATTTAGTGAAAAGGTATAACATGTAATTTTGAAAATTTGTAATTAAGTTTCCACTCTATGTTGCTATATCTAAAGCAGATTTTTTTTTATAGAAAAAGAGCAACTAATATATGAGAATCATATATAAAATCGTTGAATAAATTAGTTTCTTTTCAAAGTCTACTTGAATGGTTTTTATGGAAATTCAAAGACATGACTCAGTTTGACAAAAAGGATTGAATTAAACATTTGGAGTCTAAGCATTTTAGAAGTTTTTCATTGACACAATTGGAGGGATAACTTTAGAAGTTGTTTGCTGTGAGAACTTTTAAAATTCGCTGCATATGATAGTTTCAAAGTACCAATCATAAATTATTTCATAGAGGAAAGTAATGGGATATCAAATTACCCTTTTCAACAGTGTCTGATAGCAAATCTACGACCTTCTACTAATTACAGCCCATTTATCACCGGGCCCCTTTGACATCTCTTCAAATCCACTTGATCAGAGTTAAGGTAGGTTAAAACTGCTCTGAAGTGACGGAGGTTTTTATTCACTCGGGAAATTATGTCTATTTTATTAGAATATTTTTATTCATTTTGGACAAAGGTTGTTTTTGCTCGTATATAACTTTGTCTACTTAATGCAAAATTTAAATAATTTAGAAATGGAATTCTTTCTTAGTCAAGTGGATAAATATCCATTGACTCGTTTGAGGAAGCATAAAAATTTATGACGAAAAATGTTAAGCGATTCTGTTTTTTAAAAGTAGATCCAGCTGCAATATCACTTTTAATTTTTGAAGTTATTCGTTTATTTTTATAGTTCAAATATTTTTATAAGCATTTTCTTGAAACAGTATTTTCAAGTATTTTCTGTGTATTCTCAAACAGTTATTTTACATAAAGGCATTTATTTATTAGTCTCTCTGCATCATAAGAAATTATGCAATGTAATTTTTCCATGAATAAAATATCAATATAAATCTTTTAAATGCACCGATGGCAGCTGAATTTTAAAATTTCTTTAAAAAATAATACATTTAATCTCAAAATTATCAGCAGCTCATCAAAAGCATTGAACTTCTAGCTACCTCCTAGATTGGACCGGCAACAAACGTCTAAAGAAACTCATCCCCTTTTCCTATGCAAGGGCACAAAATCTCCCTTTTTCGAATGTAGACGATTACTCACTGAAACGACTGGGAGCTGGATTAGAACTTGATGGAATATTCTTCCATGAGGAGCTCTTAACAACAGTGACAAAAACTCAGAGATTCCGGCTCTCGTTAAACAACTGGCACTCGAAACAATCCATAATGTCCCTCTATGTTCTTTGAAAATTTACACAGATTGCTGTAAAGGTGTGGGGGGGGAGTCTGATCAGTGGGGTGTACATAAACACTGTCTCCGGAGATCTTGAATTTAAAATAAGAAACCCAGATAATAGTTCCGTGTTTAGATCAGATCTAATTGCCATTAGAAGAGGTTTACAGTATGCAGCAGAGGTGGAAGATCAATTAAGGGATATCTGGATATTAACTGACTGTTGCGCTTGAATCTAGCATCTTTTAAATTGGAGCCCTGTTGGAGATCAAACTAGCCTGAACATACTAAATCTTCTTGAGAGACTATCACCCGAACACACAGAGCATTTCCAATGCATCCCTTCACACGTGGGTGTAGAGGGGAATGCAAGAGCGGATTTCTTATCCAGGTCGGCGTCACAGGAGGGAGTAAACCAAGGTGGAGAGCTCATATCTATTGAGATTTCTTCCTTGCCAAAAATTGAATTTAATAAGCTTATGAAAATTCCTCCCAACCATCCATGGTACTTCGCCAAAAGACCGGGTGAGACCTTCAAGCTTAGACCAAGATCTTATCAAACTGCCTTTTCCCACTATCTGAGTGGGCACACGAGAGGAATCACCTTTCAGGAGGGGCAAAGGACATTTGCAGACTGTCCTTGGTGCTTCATCAATATGGCCTCCGCTGGACACATCTTACCATGCTTAAATTTGAAAAAAGATGATGTCCTCCGGGACCCATCTTATTTTTTAGAAATTTTAGATATTTTTGTTTCTATAGGTTTGTTTATCTAGGTTAGACAACCTGAGATAAGTAACAACAACAACAATTTCAAAATTAAACCTAAAAGGGTTTGGGTTTTTTTTCTTTATAAATATATTTTTAGTGTTAAAGAGGACAAAATTATATAAATTTAACAACTTTAGATATATTCTTTATAAATTCTACAAATATTACTAGATTCAGTACAAAGTAAAATATGACCTTGAATAATATTTACTATTTTATTTACATTTGAAATTTATTTTTGAACTTATTATCGAATCCAATGCATATCAGAATGACATTAAATGAATATTTACTATTTTATATCCATAGTTAAACTTCTTTTAGGAGTACGATTGTCTATTTGTAGAAAATTATTGTAACAAAATGTAGAATTTGTACAAAGAAATACGATAAAATATTTTAAATGGTTGCTCAGCAACAGAATTCTTATTTTTTTAAAAAAATTCAAAACTAAGTTTATTTACGTAAAATGAGAAATTTTATACATAAATTCAATTATTATTTCTAAATAAAATACTAATATTATTACAAATTTAATAACTAAACTAAATTGAATATAAGAAAGATTCCCAGAGTAAAATATTTTTATAATAAAATATATATGAACTGTTATCTAAGTTTTTAAACCTGAAAATTTTAATTAAGAAAATTTGTTGCCTTATTGATCAAAATCCTCACACTCTAATATTAAAAGGAATGACCGCTAAGTTTGTTTATTTTATAGAATTATCGTTTTTAATTTACCTTCGATGAAAAATGCGACAGTAAAAAAAATTCATGATATTTCTTAAAGACTGTGGATTTTATACATTTTAATTTGTCGCAATTCACATATTTACACAATATCAAATTAACAATTAAATTTTATTTATGTTTTCTACAGACAAATATTTTCAAAAGTCTATCAAAAGTCTTCGTCATTTTGATCCTTCTTCTAAATCACGAAGACTCCACCCGGCCCTTTCTAACGGGTAGAGCTCAACTCAGGGTTATGTACCGAAAAACAAATTGCCGCAACGCCCTTCACTATTAATAGATATAAATATTTTATATTATATATAATAATTTTGTCCAAAAGTTTAATTTATTATAAATTTATATTTGACCCTATAAGCTTATACTTTTTTTTTTTTCCTTTTGTGTTACAGAAATGGTTTTCTACGATAACTCTCCCTTGTTCAAAGTTGTTTCAAATGAGCATTTTATAATAATCAATAATGCAATGAGTAATCATCTCGTAAATAAAATGACAAGAAATTCTTTTCAATATAATTAATTTTGTGAACACTTCATTTCACAAATATGTTGTTTAATACTTTCACATCTTACAATAGGAAAAAAAATGACGTTCAGTTAGAACTGTGTCAAAATATATATACTTAAGAAAATGTATGTTGTGTAAAAATAAAGCTAAATAGTGTTTGATTTTTTAATCATTTAGGACATTAAATTGTGTTAATACAGTAATTTAATTTTTTTACTTTAATTGTATTCTGTGGTGAATATGTAAAATAGAATTTATATGAAATAAATGAATAAATTGAAAATATTATATGTATATTATGTATGTATAATTATGTATCATAACTGTACTGCGTTTTATAATATCATAATATTAGTATTTTCCATTTGATTTATTATATTCTTAAGCAAATTTATCTTTTACATTTGACCTAGAAAGCCGAATTGAAAAAAATGCTAATTGTAAGCTTGTTTTTTCTAACATTTGTATTAAAATTTAGTTACCATGAAAATTTTTATTTCTTAAAAAATTATCTATTTCAAGAATCTTTTTCAACAGCTATAAGTTTATTGTGTTACAATTTATTTGGCTTCACAGCACTATTCCTTGGAATTTTCCACTATCTTCATTGCATTGATGTACAAGGATTATTCCTTATTTTTAAACTGTATTTTTAACATCTTAATACAAATACAGTTTCCATTCGATAACATCGTCCGTAATGTTTTTCATTTGAAATTTTCATTAGAAATTTCTTTCAAAAAACATTATTTTATTGCTGAAATACTTATTAGTAAATTACTTATATATATTTTGGTACAATTGATAAATTTTTTAATCTTTAGACACCAATTATCGGTTTTTTGTATATATTATAGAACAGCTTTAAATGACAATATACTTGTTTCATTAATCAGGGAAATTCAATTTACCTAAAACAAATGTATAAGTATCAAAAAAATGTATTTAGAAATTAGATTACTAAATTTTATTTATATAAAGTATTAAATAATCTCAGTGGATAAGCAAAAAGCATAAGTTTTGAAGTTATTTTTTGTAGTTTTTGTTGTAGTGTGACAAGTGCAAAAAAAAAGGGCGCAAAAAAAGACAATTCATATAGGGCCAAAGGTATGGAACACTGCCCTGGCCATATCTTCAGCTTTTTCCGTATAAAGGGTGTAATATGGCAGCAGTAGGGGTCATGCTGAAGAGAGTCGAGGCAACAGAGTTGCAGTTGAAGAGATGCCTCGGATCCAGAGTTGCTTTCTTATGTCATTTTTAAGAAATATTAAATCCAAATATATCAATGCAAGTAAAAGTTTCTCTGTTACCTTCACAATTTAGTAAGAAAATAAACAAGTTCTACAAGATATTATAGTATTTATTTACTTATATCTATTTTCCTTATAACTTTTTGGAAATATAAACATATCCTTAAGTTAACATTTTATTATTGACTCAGCCAATTATTTCTGAATTTCTGCGTCCTTTTGCCGTAGCTTTATTTTAGCTGCAGACTGGATGCAATTGTCTGAATCCACATATTCATAAAATTAGAAATATATCTCTGCATTCTTTAACTTTGTACAGTCCATGGATAAGAAACATTGATGAATATACTGCTTATACTGGAAGTGCATATAATGAATAGACAGTATAATAATAGAAAAGATTTAAAAAATGTAATGAAAATGTTTCTTTGATTCGGTATTTCAAATAGTGTTAACAGTTTGTGGCCATTACTGAAAAGCACCGAATTTATTGTTAATGAATACTTGAATTGGTGAATTCGGAATAAATTTGGATATAAATCGGGACAAATAAAACTATTTTTGGCTTTCCATAAATTTTATGATTTTTATGAATATATGAGAAAATGAAGATTTCCATTGCATTTTAAGAGATTAATTCACATGGAACATTCTTTCAAAATACAATAAATCATGGTTGAGTCGAATATGTACTGGAAATTTAATAAATTAATGGGAAAAGCGAGGGAAAACATACTAAATAAATTATATGCCTATGCTTTTAAGCTTGAAATTTAGGAAATGTATGCTGATCAAACTCTTAAATATAAATGAAGAATTTGAAAATAAAGTTTTGGCGTATCGAGAATTCGCTTTACATCTTAAATTCAAAGTGTTATCAAAGGAAAATCACGAAATGCGCGTTCCTGAGAATAAATTATTTTAATTTCATTGAGATTATATGAGTTGTTTAATGCGCATTTTTATCTTAGACATGTAAAACTATCATTATATTTTACACAAGTGTATATTTTTGTTCACGTAAAATACTGCAATATAACTTCAACCAAAATAATTCATGGTAATTAAAGGAATAAAAAATGGATTTCTTATATATACACATCTTCAGTCATTATAACGATAGTTACATTTATTAATGACTGGATAAAAATAGAATTTTTGTAACTTATTCTCACGATTGGTAAAAGATAAACGCTACCAGTGTTCAAAAACTTTAATATCTTCATATATTTCAGTCGTAATAAGACGTTGGGGACGGTGTGAGACCACTCCTTAGTTTCAATAAAACGTATTTCGCGGTAAATTTAGACGAAAATGTTTTTCAATCAACAATCAAGAAAGAAAGGGCATTAAAAAAATGACAATTTTTGACAAAGTGTTATTGGAAAAAAAATTTTTTGTAGAGAAATGTTATAGAAGTTTCTCATTCAAATATTTTGGGATAAACTATTGTAATTGTTTGGTCTGAGAGACTTTTCAATATTTGCTGTATATGATAGTTTCCACAAGTACAAACCATAAATTATTTTACAGATCACAGAAACGTGATTACCATTTTCAGCAGTGTCTGATAGCAAACCTACGAACTTCTACTAATTAAAGTGCATTTATCATCAGGCCAAGTTGAGGTCTCTAAAATTATATTTGAACTGAGTTAAAATATGTTCAAACTGCTCTAATATAATGGAGGTTTTAATATGTATGGAAAACTATTTCTAATTTATAACACATATTACAATGATTTTATTATGATTGGACAATAAAAGTGCTCATATATGACTTTATCTCCGTAATGAAATATTTAAATGTTTTCGAAAATGAATTCTTGCTGAGTCAAACGGATAAATATCAATTGACTCGTCTGGGGAAACATAAAAATTTATCACGAAAAATGTTAAGCGATTGTTTTTTTTTAAATAGATCCAACTGCAATATCCTTTTTGCAATCAGAAAATTCCATAGTAAAATTTAGATGAATATGTGGATGATACAATTTAGCAAAAGATACTTTGAGATTTAATTCAAAATAAATGAAGTTAAAAAGAGTGGTTCAACTTTTAATATGGAGTTGAAATTTAATATATTTTCACATTTAAAGAAAAGGTTAGCTAAGCCCCCCAAATAAGTTGCTCATTTGTCAGATAATTTTTCATCGAGGAATCACGGCTAGAGAAACATTAATATCGTAGAGAGTGCATATTAATTAAATGTTCAAAGCAAAATTGAAATTCCATTACTTTTTACATAGCTAGCACACTAAAGTTTGCTTAAAGCGCTTATGACGAACAAAATAAGATTAATGCAATATACAAAAAAAAAAAAAAAAAAAATTCATGTTGTAAACTAAATCTGAAATTAAAAATAATATTTGAGAAACACTAAACCTAAGTTTTTTTAATTATTTTAAAATTACATAAATTTGTTAAAAATTATGTAATTTTAAAATCACAAATTTTTATCTTCCTTTCTTTTCTGTCAACTAATTTAACCATTGATTGTCCAATATCATCTGTCTGGAACCATTAAAAAAAGGAGGTGGGTTCGGGCACAATGCCTCAATCCTTATTTTTATCTTATTTTTTCTTCAGGGTGCAGCTGCATTATATTCGAGATGATCACGTTTAGTCATACAATATTCCAATATTTATTATTCTTATTGCCTACATGCCATTGTCTGTAGATTCACACTGTAATTTAGTGGTAGATGTAACTGAAACTCTGAAACATTTTTCATCACGCAAATTGAGAAGTATTTAGAATTCAAATTGACAAATATTTATTAATTATTTCTATCAGATATGCCTACATTGTGCTGTAAGAAAAATCTAAATTATTTGTTATCCGCCACCGAAAAATTTTTTAAAAATTATTTCTCTCTATTTAAGATTTTAGTTATCACAAACTCAACAATTAAAAAAACTCCCAAGCTTATATGAATTTCTTTAAGTCGGAACTGTGAATGGCAGTCATTTAGCTCATTTTGCCAGGGCAGTGCTCTACAGTGTGACATGTTTCTAGTTCGATTCCAGACATTGTTGGACAACAATAGTTACTTGCAGCATTTATGCTTTGCTCAAAACTATTTCTGTGCGTTCCTGCTAAGGGTTAATCTGGATTTCTATCCACATGGAGGCTGAATCCCGTTTGCCGTGTGCAAAAATATTTCCCGCGTAGAAAGTACGCTGTGGAAGATTAGAAGAAGCATTAAAACAGTTTATTAGTTAACCCTTCATCGCTATGCAGTAACAAAACGTTTTTCTACGTTTTTCAAATACTAACACTGACTACATATTTCAAGTACATCCACACTTCGTAACTAAACAGTTTTCACAAAAATTGATATGTTTTTTAACAAATCCTAATTTTTTCTCAAAATAGCAATTTTATCGGTTTAAGTATTATTACTTGAATTAAATTTCATTTATCTTGGTCCGCCATACTGTTAGCGGCATTGTGAGGAATTTTAAAATGGTATTCAACCCACACACAAATTAATGTCTTGAAAAAGAAATTTTCATAGATAGCAAAATCTTTTACCGTGTCATAAAAGAGGACGCTTTGAAAAAGCCGAGGCACCCTCCTCAGCAGAGGAGCTCTTAAAGCAAGAATGATTTCCTCATACGTAAGAGGGACTGGTATTGAACCTTTCTTTCACTATACAGAATGACTTATAATATGCATAATCATATCATCATATTAGGTTGATTTATTCACAACTACACAACAAAAAGTAAATAATTGTTTTCTAAGAAATATATTAAGCGTGTCAGTAGGTATAAAGATAAAAATTAATCAATATTTTAAAATATGAATGATATTATATGAGAATATACATAAAGTATATATATTTGGATTTCAATTTATTTTTCATATGATAAAATACTAATGATTCTAATTCATATGATACTAATAAAGAAATCTTGTTTGTTTTTATTAAGAAATATATTTGTCTTTCTTACATAGCATAATTATATAATTCTTCTTAAAAATTGACTAAAGTCTTTTTTTTTTTTTTTTTTTACTTTAAATTTATTATTCTGTTCATTTGTTCTGGTTTGGATCCATGTCTTTTGCGCTTTTTTTCCGCTTGGTTTAATTCTGCTTATTATTTTCAAATTGTACAAACCCATTTAGGCATTTAAATTTGCTTAAAATATTTAAATCAAATACAAATCTATATTTTGTGAAATATAGATGTGTATAGGCTTTAAGTATTTAATTAATCTTTAAATTAAAAATAAAAATAGAGAAGAAGAAGAATTTTTTTATGGTGCTAAAAATAAATCTGAGAAAAAATATAAAAATCCTTAAAAATTGAATGATGCTAAATTGTTATACATTGAAAATCATTTATATTTTTCTGATTATTTTGTAAAATAGAACCTTAAAGTAATTCAATGACGCGCCGATTATAACTTATGTCGATTATATAAAAATGATTTTTATATTATATGTGTCTTTTAGTGTCTAAATTTCCCCATAAAGAAGAGATCATGGAAATAAGAAATGGCCCTTCTGGAAAAATAAAAGTATATATTCTAATATGAAAGAGAAAATAAAATATTATTTTAACATTTATGGATATATAAATTGAATAATATGTCTAAATTATATGAAAAAAGTAAAAGATTTATGTAAGAAAATAAAAAACTGTTTTATACATAGAAAAATTCTTGTACTAAAATACAAATACAATTAAATCTATATAAATCCAAAAATCTTTGAATTTCACATATTTTAAGATATACAATTAGGCATATAATTTATAGATCTATATTTCCAAATTTAAATAATATTTCAGTTCAATTGGAATATGCAAATTAACAACACCTTCTGGTAAACTTCCATTTTGACTAATAGCACTTCGAATTACACAACGAGATAAATTTTTTAGCGATCGAGGGGTGGGAGTATCTCTCTTTTTCTGAATTCTCAAATAGGAATTGTTCTCGAACTCTTGTTCGTAATCCAAGCAAAAAATTTCGACACGTTTCTTTGATTCTTCTGGAACAAGTCTTGCTAAAGAGTCCTTTATTTCTTTACATGTGATTAATGGATCAGGAAGCGCTCTCCACAGCTTCTTCACAACAGCCAACGCAGCATCTCTATGACCGGACTCCTTTTCCACAAACGCTGCGTACATCAACATAATTAAATAAATCCTCTTCTCTGAAAATATTCCAACGATTTTCGATTGAACATTCCAAAATCTATGAAATAAATAACAGCGTTAGGAAAATCATTACAAAAGAGCTTACTTAAGTAAATAATTAAAGGTAGATGCTTCAGAAACACAACTATTACTCTTCTAGAAATTTATTGCTTAGAGAAAAAGGGTAGAGTACCAATAAATTAAATAACTTCATATTAAGATGTAATAACAGCTTACGATTAAGAGTAGAAATTACAGTAAGGTATATATGTGAATGCACCAAATTCTTTATAATGAAATCTAAAATTATAGCATACATTGTTCTTCCTATCAGGGTACTTAGAAATAATTAAATAAGGATGTTTATTTTAGTATTGCAACTAAAACAACGTGCAAAGTCGGGACTTTGTTTCACTTCGTTAATTACTCTTGCTTTACAAGGTGGAAACAATTCTTAGTAAAACAATTTGACAAATAAAAACAGCATGGGAATTATCACTCTGAAATAATACCGTTGATGTATACGAGAATCGAGTGGTTCACTGGGACACTAGAGAAAATTCTTACCTACATATTCTGGCACGGTTGCTTTTCGAAAGATTCGAAATAATCATATGAGGATAAAATTTTTCAGTTTCACATAATTTACATTTAAATAAATATTAGTACATAATAATTTTTTGTACATATTGTGATTTATATAAGGAAGAGACAAAGTTCAATCTTCCTTTGCTTTACAAATGGTAATGTTTATAAACATAGCAGGAATTGATCCTTTCCCTACACTGAAGGTTGTATTTTATAGACTTCATCAAAAGTTTTAGAGTCGAAATCAGGCTGAATGGCATTTTAAAAACACTGAAAGGACATCAATCCCTCTGGGCCTGGGGCAAGTGCATGTTTATTGCGGCACAGACTGTTATATATATATATATATATATATTATATATATATGAAACTGAAAAGTGATTTAAGGATATAAAGAAAATATATCTTTATCTCCACTCAAAGAGAGTATATAATAAAATAATTTTGGAAAAATTAATTCCGCACTAAAACACAAGTTTTCTGATTCGTAACATTTATTTCTCAAAGATATTTTAAAACCTGTCAAATATAAAACTAAGATTTTACTTATTTATTATAAAAATAGCCCTTATTATAAATTTAATATTTATTGTATGATATAGATAATTCTCTTTTAGTAATTTTTATTTATTTAATTAAATGTATTTATCTATTTAGGAAAATTAACTAGGAACTTCAATACGATCGAAAGCATTTTTTCATTGGTTCAGTATTATCACTAATTTTTCTATATTATTTTAAGGGATATAATTTTTTTCGTTTGTTTACATTTGTCGAAAGATGTGAGCACTTAGGCTTAACAAGCAAAATATGCTTTTCCGGGACTGATCGATATTCAAATATATCAGTTATCGCTTACAACATTTTGGCTCCTATTAGGAGCATTTAATTCAATTTTGAGATCATTAACAATAACATTTTAACTATTCTAAATTCTTTGTTTTCATAAATAATTAGTTTAACGTTGATAGTTACTTCTATATTTGTTGCGTTAGGCTTTTCAGTCAATTTAGTAGAATATTTAATGGTAACACAATCCTTTTTTTTTAAACATGAAATATTATATAAATCAAAATTAACACCATAAGAATTTATAAAACTAATATCTTCTATAACATTACTATCATGCATATTTACAGTATTACTTTGGGTAGTTGTATTAAAGTTTTTTTGCATTGGAATTAGATAAAGAGTCATTTATATATGAAGTAGTTACTCTTAACACTTTATTTCCTTATAGACTATAGCTAGAAAAAGAACTTAAAAGCAAACCGAAGAAGCTGTTTGTAAATATAAATAAACACATACAGAAAAAATAATACAGGTTAATAGTGTTAGTGAGAAAATATTAAATATGTATATATATATATATATATATATATATATATATATATATATATATATATATATATATATATATATATATAGACTGTTATATATATATATATTGGTGTCAATAAAGCCATTGGGTGTCAATAAAAATTAACTCGAGAAGGAACTATTTTTATTTTTATTCTTAACAATAACTAAAAAGAGTAAGCTCTTATTTGGAAGAGTAAACCTTAATTTCTTAAAAAAGATTAAGAATTATCAGTTTTCAAAAGAACTATGAAATTTAAATGACTTTTTAAAACTTTTAATTGAATATAAATCAAAAATTTATAAAATTTGATATTTATTAGTAAAGTATTAAATACTATTAAAGTCATAAAGTGTATGCATATTTCATTACTTTAATTTTGTTTAATAACTAAAGCTTATAACTTTTTTAAACTATTTTCTAATTATTAATTATAATTAATTAAAGTTTTTGAATATTTTAATAATATATTTGAAAGTTTTATCTAAATTTAAAAACCTATCCAAACAGACAATTTGTAATTTTAAAAACTTTAATTTTTTCTTTGAAATGAAATAAAAATTCTAATCGTAAAGAATAAGAGTGTTAACAAAATGCTTTTTAATTTGTGAAAATGAATGATTATTATAATTAATCTGAAATTTTTCAGCTAAGGTGAATATATAACAAAAATTAGCTGGGAATTTCCCTTCATATAAAACTAAATAATAACAATTTAAACAGGAAATACAATAATTAATTATTTAATTAATTGTAGTATTTACTACAATGTTCATAACATTTATTTTCACTGAAGTCCACGACATCGGTATCCATTGCGATATTAGAATAAATTTTTTTCAATAAAACTGGAAAAATCAAATCATTCTTAAAGATTTTGCTACATTTTGAAATTTTTAAATAATTTGTTTAAGTTAATATAATACTTAATTAACAAAAAACAAATTAATAATGAATACATTTATATGTGAAACACTCCTGTTTAATACATTGCAGATAGATATTGTAATAAAATGAAATTTTTTTTAAGAAAAATAAATAAAATTATCTTCAATGAATTCTTACGTAAAATGTAGAGGATAAATTTTGTTATTTGGAATAAAAGACAAAAATTCATGCATTCAACAAGAATAAAAAAGTAAAAATAATTTAGGAAAAAAAAAATTAAAATATTTTCAAAGCCCAGCTTTTCATTATATTTTATGTAACATTAGTATGAATTATCACATTAATATGTAATGATAAAATAATGTTTCACATAAATATTGAAATCATTCAAATAATAGTCCCATATCTAAATAATACAAATTCTTAAAAAAGAAATGTAAGTTAACAAAAAAGAAGTTTTGCTTAAGAATCGTTTAACATGTAGTTTCTGTATTTCTAAAAGAAGAGTTCATAAACCATAAAAAGTCAACCACAATAAATTATAAAATTATGACTGAAAAATTCACTTAATAAAATAAAAATACTTACTCTTCTCCGAAAAGCATTTTCCAGCCATCACTGATAGAAGGTGCATAATATTCTTCTGTAAAAAATCTTTCATGGCCGAATTTTAAAAAAATGTTGATCTTCATCAAATCACCAGAAACTTGACAAATGTTGAGTGGAAACATTTGTTGAATGAATTCATACGATCCAATGTTGTTTTCGTGGCCAGAGACTTTTATGTTGTGCAACAAGAACTCCAAAACTTTGGGTTCCATATTTTTCACAGCCCTTCTGATTTGCCATTTACTTTCCACAAGCAGAAGAAATCCTCTTAATAATACTCCATCCTTTATATCCTCTTCGTACATTAGATGTAAAATATCATTGAAATCATAATATGGCGAAAAAGAGGAAACTTTGTATAAAATCTTCAGCTGTAATCTTAAATATTTATACAAATATTTCTTTAGATCTTTTGATTCCTCGAAATAATAATGATGAAAAGCTTCCTCGTGCTGAATTAAGAAATCTATACTTAATCTGTCATAAAATTCATCAACAGCTTCAGGAACCTCGTCTCTAATGTTTGTAGCCAAGTCAAGATATCTTAAGTTATGTGGCTCCCGTTCCTCTCTTCTCCATCGGTGTTCTATTTCCAGAGTGGCAAAAACAAATCGTGCACTGCTTGTAGGAGCACTGAGATAATCAGGCAATAAAATAATGTCGTAATCCTCCATTTTTTCCACAAAATTAGAATTGCTCAAGAAAGAAATTTAAAATTGAACGAAAATGATGCACAAACTTGTTTCAGCACAAATTTGTAACTATTCAAAATACCGCAATAGATAAGTAAAGCTATCTATACTCCTTTTCAAAGTCAGGTCTAGTTATGTCTGAAACAACTTTTCACATCTGAGTACCTCTATTCCAGTAGAAGACAGATCCTCCAATAGGATGAACATGGTTTGACGTCACAACTGGAAGTGCTATGATTCTCACACATTATCCAATGAATGCGTGAGTTTTTTTTTAGGTTTGCTGAACGAAAATATCTTGTTCTAGGTTTAATAATAGATCGCTTTTCTGGCCGCATTTTTAAGATTACTTTATTTTACTCGTAAATTTACAATTACATGATAAATACTTATTTTATTTGTAACGAAGTTCTTAATATGCTCATTAATCAAGATGAATATTTACAATTCTTTTTTTTTATCTGTGAATCAATTTCACTCTTAAGTTTTGATGTTATTTTTTAATGTAATTTTTAAAAAAAGTTAAATCTAAATATATAAATGCATAAAGCATTTTCCCTCTCTTTGTTATTTGCTCAATTTATTAAGAAAATAAAACAAAATCTTCAAGATATTGCAGTAATTATTTATTTAATTTATTTCATTTTTTCATTATAATTTTTTGGAAAATTAAGAATATCTTTAAGTTGACATTTTATAATTGACTCTGCTAATTATTTCTCAGTTTCATCCTCTTAGCAATAATTCATTTCATCTTCGCATTGGATACCATTTTATGAAATCACATTTTTATAAAATTAGAATTATATCTGCATTCTTTGATTTTTAACAGTCCACATAGATAAGTAACATTGATGAATATAATGCATATAAGTGCGCATCATAAATATATTGCATAATAATAGAGAAGATTTAAAATATATAATGAAGATAGAAGTGTAAATTCAATCTTTATTTTTAATAAATATTTTTAAAAGTTATATAACATATATTTATGTGTAACTATTAAACTGTCAACATCTAATGGGATTTTTAAATTTTTGCGTCTTAAAGCAATTATATTTTATGTTCTTTTAAAGATGCTAAAAAAATACGTATTTCATATGAATACCTTTTATTAGAAATTCGAGATGTCTAGGCAATGCTATATTTTAGCCATTCAAATTCAGAGAATAAATATTAACATATATTTGAAGTAATTTTATTTGAAAATCTATATCAAAATGAGAAATATCAGCTAAATCGAAAAAAAAAGTCTTTTTATATGAAAATGTATATTTCACAATTTGAAGCTTAAATTTTTAGGTTGCTAAATAGTATAAAAATTTTAATTGATTAAAAATATTATGAAGTAAAACAAATTTACAGCTTTATATTAATACTAAATTTTAATATTTTTATTTTATTAGTAAATTTTAATATTGGAAATCATGGATGAATAATCTTTTTAAATATTCATCCATGTATTTCGTAATTAGAAATACTTTTGAATGAAAATGAATGTATTTGTTTATTTTCAAATGAACTTCAAAAACTTTTATCAATTCTTATCGTGAAAAAGTGAGCTATGTCTGTATTTTAAAAATTCAGTCATATAATGTAAGATAACTTTTTCTTAATCGGTCTAGAAATTTTCTAATTATTTTATGTGACACACTTTTAAATAATCTATATAAACTTAGTAGAAAAGCATTGGATGGGGTAATTATTTTGTTTCATTTCCCTCCATCAAATAGGAATTTTATTAGTACGTAAAACTGGAAGAAGATAGAAGATATTGGCTTGATAATTTCACGATAAGCCTTTATGTGAAAGGTAAAAACTCTACATCTTAAGCAATTCGTAATGAATTTTAAAAAAGGAGTTAAAACAACTTTTAATTATTCAGCAAATAAATTTTTGTATTTTGTATCCTGAATGTTTCTTCAAAAATTGTGCATTTCTTGTGCATTTATATGAATTACTTTTTATTTATTTTAGAACATGAATTGGAAATGGAATCTGGAATTATATTATTCGAGATTCTTATTCCTTGCATTATGAAAATACATAAAGGTAAAGTAATGATATTAAAGAATTTTTGTAAATACATTCTTCCTTACTGAACAACAATTTTGAATTAAATGCTTTTTCTTTTTTTATTAATGGGAAGTATTGTAAAATCTGTTGAATTAAAAAAATTTTTAATCTGTAATTTTGTTTATTTTTTAAACATAGCATTATTTAATTGTAACACACTTAAATACTCCAAAATTCCATATTCAATTGACTAAATAAATGTGCTCTGTTTAGATTTTTTTTAAATTTAAAAAAAAGAAAACCCCACGTATATATTTCTGCCGTACTTTTCGCTTTTAATGCTTTTAGTTGGCAGTGAACAATGGACAGAAATTTTTAGACTGAAAACACGCTTTATTTAAGTACAGTTTGTTACTTAATATTTTATTGCTAAAAACTGTATGATAATGTTGTATCATTTTTCCTAATTTTTAATACCGTAGAATAAAGAATTCTCTTCGCCTAATTATTTAACAAATAAGCGATGTTTTTGCTGACTGTGTTAATAATATTTGTTATTTAAAACCCGTTTTATTCATAATAATACAATGTCAAAAATCAAATTGTTTTAGTTTGTGCTTGAATTATCAAAAAGGAAAATTTAGATTCTTCATCAAAATTAATGTTTGTCTTACTTGTGATACCAGGAGTAATGTTACTAATTTTTCCAATTCAACGTCGTCTAGAATACTTAATGTTTCTTAAAAAATCTATTTATCGTTATTAAAAATTTAAAACAATTGTTGCTACATTTTCTTCTTTTTTTTTAAGCATTTATTTGACAAAACCCATTTCATATTCAGAAAAATTCAGTAAAAATCGTGGAAATATTCGAGGTCGTATAGTTTTGTTTAAATAACTACCACATGAGAAGTAGTTAAGCTTTATAATGAGTATCGTGCTCACTGTTACTTTTGTCAAGAATCTCATTCATGTTATTCTAGAACTTTCTTTCAAATTCGGACAACAGTCATAAATTTTACTTTCAAATAAATCAAGACAAATGCATTCGGAGGGATTCCTGCCTTTGTAAATAGTAAAACGGCTCACAAACCTTTTCTTTTTTCAACCAGTGGTCTCTCAAAAACTATTTAAAGTGCAGATGAGAAATTAGTTACAGTTATCATATCCTCTATTCTACCACAAACACTTCCCTCTGTTCAGTGACAAGATAATGGATATGTTTCCCATACCTCAACATCTGTTGGAAGGCCATTTCTGAACAGAGTAGTTCTTTCGCTTGAATGCCCATTGTGTTTTTAGATTGCGAACGGTCATCCATCATTCCCTCGACCATTAAAATCAACTGGGAAAAAACTGCCGACTTTAATGAGAAGCATGCCTTTAACTGAAAAAATGGCTAAGATTTTGCCTTATTTTAAGTAAAATAAACATAAATATATTTCCCTTCTCTAATGAAAAATAAAACAAGTAATGCTGCACATTCCATTTGAAGATTATAGTTTGATAACATGCTGATAACCTTAACTTAATGAATTTATATGAGAATTTATCAATATAGAATAAATAAATACATTATTATTATTTCTTATAAATTAAAAAAAAACTAATTTCGTATTTATAATATAACAAATAGTTTAAGTAAAAATTCTTACTAATTTATTTAACAAACTAAAGAAATTTGAAGAAAAAAATGAAAGAATGGTTGATGAAATGTAATGTCTGAATATGGTTTACAGTCCATACTCTTTTACTAGCATTTAAGATACTGCCGTGTACTGGTGATACATGAGTTTTGAGTCCTGGGTTCGAATATCTGTTCGGGCATGGATGTTACTATCTCTGTGTTTCTCTGTCCTATCTTTTGAGATGATGTATGAATGTGGCCCATCCTGTTAACGGGATTGTGGTGATATGGCTCGGGAAATGCTTCTCGCCTCCGTGACTAGGTGCTCTGGTAACGACAAAGATGTAGCAGTTCCGGTCGTGGTGTGGCGAAATTCTAGTCACCCATTGCTCACTGTTATGTGAAAAATTTTTTTGGCAGTTTTGCAGCGTGGAATGAAGGGTCAAAGCTACCGGTAGACTGGTAAGAAAAGATCATCAGAACTTAAAATCTTGATTTCAAATCTGGTCACAACAAAATAATGAAGATTTTATGTTGGACTTCTGTTACCTGTCGATGTGATCGTGCTCCATTACAATAGTCATTTTAACAGTTTTGTTGTTAACAATTAAAAGTATTAGATAAAAGTGTCAGGTATTAAACATGTTAGAAGATGTATTATAAGTTTGTATATTTATTTACGAAAAATGATAATCTCCTATAATGTGTGAATCATTTAATTGTATAACATAAACACTTGGTCGATTCTCCCAACATTCATAATTATTTAAATAACAGAAGTATGCTGTGAAATAATGAGATTGTCTCAATACAATAAATTAAATACAAAAAACATATATCTTACTTATACTTAGATAAGCATTCAACTTCCGAAAAAAAAAACCCATTGATTTAAGCAAACTTAGATTTCAAAATTAAATGTAATAATTATTTGATCATAACTGAAACAAGAACTACAATTTACAATATTCTTTTCGTGTTGTTGGAAAATGTTTGGGAAGTTTACACAATTTAAACAAGTGATTTACTTAAATTTAACAGATTAAAATTCCAATGCAAACTATTTTCTACAAATCAGAAAAAAACTGGCCAGCTATTTTATCAGAATTATATTTTGTATGATAATATTTGAAATAATTTCAAAATAGTGTGTAATCTACCTATTTATGTTTTGTAACAGGTAGTTCTCAAATAATAATCGAAGAAAATGACTCAAAATGCTACAAATTTTTTATCTGTCAAATTATTGAAATGAAAAACTTATATTTATTTTATATTATGAAAAGGTTGTTTTGAAGGTTTTTAATAATAGTCCTCTAAGTAATATCCTACCTGTAGCGTTTAGCGGCCACTTGATAGACCCACAGTTCCAACCTACGAAGACTTCCATTCAGAAGCTTCCATCTAGCTGGTAGACAAACAGGCTGAGCTATGAACAAGGAAGCATGCATCTGCTTTTACGCGGCTACAAACATCCACCCCCGCTCTGTTGTCAAACCTATTAACTGTTAAACCGCAGGCCAAAGATATAACTTTGCTTTGACTGATTTGGAGAATCATAAGTAAAAGCACTTGAAACATTTTAAACATCAAATCAAAAATGATTTTTTCTTTTATCTCTGTTGTAGAAATACTGGATTTATTTGCGGCTACATAAATTTCTTGTGTATAGATGAGCAGCGAAAAAGATATAGAACCTGATGACAACCTTTACCTAACCTTAACCTACGTGTAAATTCAAAAGTAATAAAATAAGTAATTCAACTCTCAAATTATCGCATTTAATGGGAAAATCAATTTTTTGAAAGAGAATAGAATCAAAATTCCTTGGTCTAGTGTATCTCTTTTGTTTCGAAAACTAATGCTTAAACTCATTATGTCATATGCCAGTGCTCATAGTTTAAAATTTAAAAAAACACACACACACACTTCTAATTACTCATAATTTAAATAAATAACCATTATCATGTACTTCTAAGTGACATTGTTTCTAAGCATCAGTAAATTCCTATAGACTGGTTGCTTGGCATTAGCAGCCAGCTGAAAATTATTGCTTTGGCCTTCGATTCAGTAGCTCACGTGTTTGATTCTCAATTTGATCTTGATTGATTGTAGCAAGTTGGAATCTGCTTTAAATTGAAAATCTTGGCTCAATTACCCATAATATGCAAAAAATAGACTTACTTTAGAAACTTACTTTAATAGAATAGGATTATCATCTGAGATTTTCATTTTATATTTTAAAAAAATTAATAATCTTTTTGAATAAAATACATTCAAAACTGCCAATGTAAAAATTGAAGATCATCTGGTGGTGCCATCTGTCGGAAGAGTATAGAGCAATGTCGTACTTTCACCAACGTGGTGCTCTTGTTAAATGAAAGGTGCACCCTACTAACTTATGTTCGCATAGCCAACGACATAGCGAGTTTGACTTCTAAAGGTGTCATAAGTAACAAAGACAACAGTAGACGATTCACATATTCTTTAATACAGATGATATTTTACACATCATAATCTATCAATCAAAATGTCCTCATGAATGTCTTTGATTCTAATACGCTATAGAGCATTTGTTATTTGAAACAGGAAAATGTCGTGACGTATATCAGAAATTTTGATAGTTTTCTGTAAATAGGAGACTATTTTGTGTCATTGTGAATCGTCAGGTATTGCTACTGTTATTTTGCTGCTCATAATGTTGTTACGTGCGGCTAAGCACATATGAAACATCTTTCATCTATTTTTTAATTCCTTTTTCTTTTAAGTAAAATAATAAAATAGTAACTTATTCAACCAAGACAAATTGATATTCCAATATATTATTTTCTGCAGCAGAAGAGAAGTTCTTACTAATGCATACGCAGAGGGTGAAAAATGAGAAACCAATATAAAAGTTTCTGAAAGAGACAAATGACAAAAAGGTTACGATCATGGTTGAGTGGGGTATTTAAAACAGGAAAAAAAATGCCCTATTCAAGGAAGCAAGCACAAAATAAGCGTTGTATGCATAAATTATGCGATTGCATCATGCAATTATATTTCGGCAAAACATTTACGTACATCTTTATTTCATTACCTATAGAAATGATAGAATATTTTAGTATATAATGATAATAATTAACTTCTGTGATTAATCTAAAAATGTAATAAATTTTCTTACAGCTACCGTACGAATTTTAGTCTAGTATTCTAAACACGAATTCATTTTGTAAATGGTGGATATAAGTAAAATTAATCAACTAATTCTTTAAAATTTACCTCCATTTCCGGTGCTACAGGACAATGTGATGAAGGCCAGGCATAGAGCTCTTATGAAGCGATAAGTCGAGCCATAGAGTGTTGATATGAATAAGCCTGGAAAATCTTCGTTTTGATTCCAGAAGTAAGTTCCGTAAAGCAAGTAGGATGAAGCAGCAACAGTTTATTATCCAACCCAACATATTGATGTGCTAAAATAAAAATAGATGAGAAAAAATTTCCGGTTGACCACATTTTGCAAATATTTATTTTTTTCGCATATACTAACGTTTACATTTAAAAGCATTTCCGAGATATTTTAAAATAAAATTTATAAGAAACAGGCAACATCGATTTTAAATGCAACTGAAAGATATTATTTATAATTATTTTGATAAAAAATATAACATGCTCTATTTTGTATTAATATATATTTGAATGTTTCTTTTGAAATTATATCATTTTGAATGTCGCAAGAGGAAGATATGTGTCAAAAAATAATTTTATGCATCTAAGTATGTTATATTAAATTTCAATAAAAGTTGGTTTTTAAATGATATCTTTACCGAAATTTTAAATACTATTTTTACCGAGAATTTTTTGATAAATACACTGTTAATGGAGATATGCATAATAACTTAGTATAAAATATTTTAGCTAAAACGTACATCAATTACTCAGATCTAAAGAATACAAATTAATAAATCTCAAGAGGAAAATTCGAAGTAATTTTCTTGCATTTGTTTCAAATATAAAAACTTGCTTTTAACATAGGCGAAAACAATGTGACACAGAGTTTACAATTTATGTAAGAAAATTGAGCTAATTAGTTGAATATAATTAAGGTAATTATTTGGATTTCTTATCTTTGTTGGTCGAGATTCGATATTTTTTTCAATTTACAAAAGTAATCCTCTGATCCGTCTTTTAATTGTTTCGCTTCTACGAAGCAATCAGCATTGGAGGGAGAGGAGCTAGCAATAATCATTACTAAAATACAAAAAATAATGCACTTATCCCAAAAAGTGGATTGCTTTTGTTTTCACTTTAAGTCCATTGTTTTATATGAAAGCAACTCGCTTTATCTTATTCATCTATAATTTGACAGTTCTGCTTTCTGTATTTTCAAAAACAATACGCTCAAGCAACACTTTTTATGAATCGTATTTTGTATTCGTCCTGGGATTTCGGACCATTCTAAGCTCACTCACTATTAAGATTTTTTTTCCATAATTTTATGTACGTGAAATATCGAAAGTATTTGTGAATCAGGAAATGGTAGAGTAAAATATCTCTATAAAAGTCGGACTAGAATATTCATTCCTATTTAATCGAGTTTATGTGGCACCCGTATTCATGAAAAAAACTCATTTATCTTGGTTTTAATTGACATGAGACAGTTTTGTTCAGTGGTACATTATTATACAGTTCCTTCAATTATTATTTAATCATGGATTTAAAAATTTTTCTCAAATATTACATTGTACCATTTTTTATCAATTACTATATTTATTACTATATTATTGTCTAACTAGGCATCGCTTTTTTATGTGGAAAATATTTTCACGTTGTATTTGTGTGAACTTATTTATCAAGAATGATTGGCAAATAAAAATACTGATTTTTTGTGAGTAATGTTGTTACCTATAACATGTGCGTGTGGGTTACATGTTTTATTTTATTACCTTTAACAAGTGTGTGATTACAGACACTTTTTTTTAATAAAAAAGACATAATTTTATCTTACCTTCGGTATATGGATCTGTCTTGTAGCCAAGATGTAATCAGTAAATATACCCACACAGTAACTACATGAAAGTTACAGTTGCTACAAGTGGGTAGGAAATATCCTTTTTCGTCATAGTGAAATGTTTCGCTGTAAGCAAGTAAAGATTTTTAAATGATTAAGTTTTTTGCATTGGTGTTCAAAATTATAATTATCAGTCTAAAAGTAGGGGGTTTCAATAAAAAATTTTAATTTATAAATAATTACGTATGCAACTCCTTCTCTGAGATTAAAATGGTAACGAATTAAAGTTTAAATTAAAACTTAAGTCCATGATTTCTCCCGCTTGCAGAATGGTATCATCAAGTAAGATTTCGGATAAAATAGTCAATAAAAGTTTATTTTTTTAATCTCCACTCTCTTTAGATGACTTTTTACTCTCCAGTTTTGGTGATATTATGTGATGTTTACTACTCTAAACTGGACATTATTAAAATCTAGCGTAGAGATCCACACATTTTTAATCATCGAGAAGGAAATATCCTCACTGGACACAGTTGATTTTGGACAATCTGACCAAAAAAGTACCCAAATACTACTCACTGATCTAGACCCATTGGACAACGTAATTGATGCATAATTGAAAATTCTAAAATGTTGTTAGTGATGGTTATAGGTGATATTTAAGCTTTGATAAAAAAAAAAGGAGCTTAGTGATTCGGTCATGATATAATAAAGGGATGTCAGCTCTGTGAAATATCAGTTCCTAAAATTAGGGATATTCTAAAAAAACCAAAGTCTTCTGTGAGCAATGTATTTACGAAGAGGAAATGCACTAATATTATACAAATAAAATACCTGAAAAAAATATAAGCGTAGATGTAGAATTAAGGATAGTGAATCAGAATCAGAAGTCGCAGGTTGAAAATAATCCAGAGTCTTAAAGTACATCAAGAGTTAGTGCTAGCTGCTGAACATTTTGTCGTTTTATTTTTTAGAAAGTCTAATTCCAGGGTTATGCAATCACTTACTAGCAGAGCTTCATTTTCAAAAAACGAAACGTCAATGCTAAAGATTTAACTTTTATCACCTTAGGAATGTTTGCACCTATGACTTAGAAAATGGAGTGATATCTCTCGCTTTAAATCAAGCAGGTCACTGCAATGATCTGTTTGGGAAAGGGTAGTTCTCACAAATGGAGGACCGTGGATCTTATAGTTACCAAACCTAAGACCCATCGTTTTCTCTATATTCACCTGGCAGACATAAAAGGAGAAGTTGTTGTAATATCCTCAAAGTAAAATTATGTATCTGGGTAGGAAAAATCAGGGTCTTTCGTTGAGTCACAATTTCTAAATTATAAGGCGATTCACTTTTAGCGCTATGATGGCATATACCTATTAGATGCCTCTTTGTACATCGATCATTGAATAAATGCTACCATTTCTAACACTTATACCACACTGGCGAACCCGTTACCATCTTAGTCCATTATTCGAGAATTTAAAACAAATAAACAATTTATATATCAGATGGACCAATATGGGATTGGAGCATGTCTTGAAATGGACTATTTTTTTAAAAAATACATGAATTGTAGCAAGTATAAAGTTTGATGGTAATAGCATCATTGTATGGGGTGTTTTTCCTATTTTTTTCTTGGTTGTTTAATTTTTGTTAGTGGAAACCTAAATTCTTAAATAAATGTCACAACCTAAATATACTCTCTAAACTCTATGGAAATAAATCAACAAAGACTCATTTCTTTCCTGTATGTTCCATTTTTATATTAAAATTCGGTACAGCCATGGTTTGTCTGAATGGTTTTTCAAATACTGGACTTGTTTCTCAGAGATCCAATTCAAATCCAGATAAAGTCTAAGTATACTATAGAAAGCAAATTATGTAATCAGCCAAACATACTATTTTCACTGTAGGTACTCACTTCAGGCGTAATAGACACCAGGAAATCAATTTCTATCGGTATTCATGAAAAACAAATGATGAGAAGTTTTCCCAGAAGTGTGCTGGATGTTATAGATCCAAAAAGAGAGACAAACGTTATCTTAAAATATCCCTTAATGCCCTCCGAGTCTACATTGATAAGAATCTGCAGAATTTTGGTAGACAATGCATGGGAACGTTATGATGTTACCCTTGAGATCTTAAGATTTCTGGAAAATTTTCATCTTTTGGTGTTAGACAATTAATGTCACACAATTATTTTCGATTATTTCTTTTAATGTCCTTACCTTGCTTTGATCGTGATAGGGCTTGATATTTTTTGATACCGAGAAAGTACCAGCACACTTCCAAAGCCCAGATTTGGTTTTTACATGTTTTCTTGACACTGTGTGATGGACAGTCTAAGATTTAAAGTTTGTAATATGGCCTTCCAATAACCATCGTGATTTGCCATCCTGAAGGACTTTTCTACTCAAAATGCAAAAATACAAGATATCTAATAAATAATATTGCGTTGACTGACAAGTAAATGATTAGGAACTCGCATGATGTTAATTATCATTTAGGAATCCAAAAAAATTTTGTAGAAATTTTGATGTTCTAAAATATTATATGATATGATATTCATTTTTTATAGTTATTATAAAAACAATCATATAATAAACAATATTTTCTCTTATAAATGAAAAATGTGTAGTTTTAATCTCACTTTAACTAAAATTACATAAAAAAATCACTCTCTAAGATGGAAATTTTATAAAAATGAAATATTATTACAAAAACTTGTCAAACTATAATTAAGACACAAGAGAAAACTTTTCTTTAAAGACTCTTAAAATTTGCATTTTTTAGTAATCAATAAGAAAGGTATAAAATTTACAAAAAAAAATCATTTCAAATAAAATGAATGGATGTGCTTAAAGTATTACATTCCTCAATTTTTAACAATTTACCTTCATAATTAGAATTAGTATTAAAAATACATAAGTTGCGTCATATTCTAATCACTGAAATTTTGAATAGACAGCAATTATATTATAATGGAATTATAGTATCAAGAATTTTGTCAAGTAAATAAACTGTATCTTAGAGTTTATTCGTTTGCGAAGCTCCTAAATTGTAAGTTCCTTAAACTAGCATGGCTGTGTTCAATAAAATCCGAGAGTATGATATAACAGTTATTTAAATATATTATCATTTGCGATATAACTTAGGGTTTCAGAGAAGCTAAATCAGGATGATATAGTGAATCTGTAGAAAACTTCATTTTAAAGAATAATACTCGTATAAAAATAATTAGTGTTGCATAAAAAAATTCTAATGATTTTCATTTTAAATTTTTTCACTTGCTGATTAAATTAAATTCACTTGAGCCCCGACCTCATGAAATAAAAAAGGGACCCGAGAGGGATAAAAAAACTAAAAATGTTTAAAAAATCAAATTACTTGAAGATATATATTTTTTATATTCATTTCATTTACTAAAAATAATTAAATGTATCAGAAAAATAATTAATATAAAACGTATCTGAAAGATATTAGTGAGACTTAAATCTTCTAGGAGAAATTCTTGAACATCACCACAGAGAAAAGAAAAGCTCTGTATTTACCTAAAGTTCTTTGTTGTCTACTGTCGCATTATGCTCATGAAAAAATTCGCGTTGAAACGTATTTCTCATTAGTGGTCCTCTTTGTCCAACAGACTGACCCCCACACCGAAAAGAAGATTTTTTTTTTCAAGATAGCACTGCAATATTTAAAGAGAATTGTGCTCCTGGAATCGAAATACGATACAAAGCTGGAAATAAGAAAGTAATTACCTCCAAATGCTAGGAAAATTCATAATTTTTTTTAATTTTAACTATTTACCCGGTTAGAATATTATTACTTCACACTCACAAATTTTCGTCCTTAGTGTTATTTCGTTAAAATTTTGTTGGATATGTTTACTTTTGAGTATATTTTATCTTCTGTCTACAACCTATTCTTTGCATTTTGCTTATCTAGTAGATTTTTTAGCCATTACGAATATTTATTAACAAACATGTATAGTTTGGAGATTGAAAATCAAGTTGCGGATTTAAAATTATTCATTTGAAATCAAAATATTTAAAATTGAAATATTTTCGAAAATAATATTTATCTGACTTGTAATTTTGTCGAGAGAAATGTATTATGAGAGAAATGTTCTCAACGTGAAATCATTTATGAGAGAAATGTATATATGAGAGAAATGTTCTCAACGTGAAATCATAAGATAGTGTAACGGTAAAAGTGACTAATCCGGCAATTATGTATAATAACCAATGAATATACATACTACCCACTAAATTCGATAAATGTGATAATTATTGATATATATGGATAATCCTGTAAATGTATGTAAAATCCCCAATACGTGATGGGAAATGTCATAAATTCCAATTACTTTGTAGAAAAATGATATTTTAATTTCAAGGAGTTAATTTTTTTAAGCTATATTAAATAATTCGTCCAGAAGAGTTTGAAAAAACTCATGATGTGAGTTAGAATAAATAAAACACACAATAATCTCTTAGTTTAAGAATTTAATTAACTGTGATTTATTTGTGCGTTCATTCAGTTCATATTATAAGACATGTATTAGATAATAGCTTAAGTTATATATATATATATATATATATATATATATATATATATATATATATATATATATATATATATATATATATATATATATATATATATATATATATATATATATATATATATCGAGTGGAAACCAATCTTTAAGATAAAAATTCACTCTTTTTGAAAGATGCGGGTAAACCACTCCTTTTAAGAGGAGTAACAACATATCGTCTAAAGGGGTAAATTAGATGGAAAAAAGAGGGAAATTCAACCTTTGTAGAAGTATTCCTTATTTTTTTTATATTGAAAATTAAATGCAGAATTTAGGTTTTGAATTCTTTATTTTAAGGATTTCGGGTTTTTTTTTTTTTTTTTTTTTTTTTTTTTGACAATTACAATATGTGATTTCTTTAGTCTATAGCATAACAGTGTAGTTGAATATGACATTTTAATTGATTTGGATAATTATAGTGGTTTTTAAATTACATACAATATTAAGCAATTTGTTCAGCCATTTATTTCATTACTTATACATATTTAGCTTTACATGTGAGTGTAGCACTCTCAAAAAAAATCGTCTTACTACTTATTTTTCAGTTTAGTTTACTTTGGGCTAATATTAAATTTACTATAAAATTACAAAATTAACTTTTACAAACATTATTAATACAAAAAAATTTTCCACAATTTAAAAAATACATAAATATCTTATATAAGTAAATACAATTTAAGTTCTTTTGAAAAAATCTTTTATTTAAAGTAAAGCTAAAAATTTATTTTTAAATATTGATAATATTGCTTTTTTGAAGTCACAGGAGGATAAAGACAAATATTTACGGATTATTTCGTTGAACAAAATTGACTTATATTTTTGCAAATAAATCTTGTTTTACGATATTTTTCCAAGTTTAGTTTACACTGAAAATAACTTCAATGAAACTAAGAATGAAATTAAAAATAAAATGCAAGATAATACAAAAATCATTTATTCAATTTTTAATACAGCCTTATTTTTCTGCAACGAATCTATTATCTATGCAATTATATTCTGTATTAAAATTATATTCAGTCCAAAAAATATACCATCCTCAATTCTCACATATTTATTTCATATTATAGGAGAGGTTTTTGAACATATGTTATATTCTAGAAGCATATTATGCAGGACATTTATTAAAAAACAGTCAGATTCTGAATATTAAATATCAAAATCCAAATCTACCTGTAATAAAGAGAATAATTATTTAAATTAATAGAACTTTTTATTGCAATTTTAAGCAAGAGTAGTTTGTAAAAAAATTGCATTCTAAATAATTAATTAATTAAAACTTAGTAACTGAAGTTAGTAAATTAATGATTATCTAGCAGTTTTTGAAAATTTTTTATAAGAATGTGGCAAAAATGATAAATTATTGATATACAATGAAACAAATACAAAATAATTTTGGATATTTCTTTGTTATGAAATAGTTATAGTCCCTATCATAATTTACAAAATGTATTGTTAAATATTATGTATATATATATATATATATATACATATATATATATATATATATATATATATATATATATATATATATATATATATATATATATATATATATATATATATATATATATATATATATATATATATATATACATATATATATATATATATATATATATATATATATATATATACTTACATTTATTTCTAATGTTAAAGCATTTTTTAACCAATCAACTTTAAATGAAAAACAAATAATTTTTTTAATAAATTAATAATTTTCTTTTTACAAATTACAACAAAAAATTTAAACCTTGATTTTTTATCATATACACTAATATTCAAATACATTATAAATAAAATGATTTTTTAAATTATAAGATTGAAAACTACAATACAATAAAAGACATAGATAATGCTGCATA
The DNA here is from genome assembly GCA_030067965.1 of Latrodectus elegans. NCBI lineage: Eukaryota > Metazoa > Arthropoda > Arachnida > Araneae > Theridiidae > Latrodectus > Latrodectus elegans. The sequence continues at coordinate 49,691,339 of CM057817.1, forward strand.
TATTGTAAAATATACATTTTAATTTCTTTATTTTTGATCATGAAATCATTACACAAATATTAAAAGCACAATAAGATCTTTCTTACACACATTGTATTTTAAAGAAACCATTTCTCTATAAAATTTCAGCTAAATTTTTTGGCATTAAAGTAATTTAAAACATATTATTCACCTGCAATCAAAAAACTTGGAAATGCATACACAGCATTTTTCATATTCTATCATTAAAAATCCAGTTATACAAATTATACAAGGAACGTAAATCTTGGTGTGCTTAAGTCATTGTGGCATTTTTAGAAAATAATGTTGATATAAAAGTTTAGAATTTTCATGAATATTTAAAAATTTATCCTCAAATATAGAAAAAATACAAATTTTATATTACCAATGCTTCGTTGAAAGCAGCCAATTTTGAATACTTAGAGAAATAAATTTTGTAATAGAATAGAACAACAGAATGGTCTATTTTTCATCACAAAATGTTATTTAATTTTAGGCATTTTCTCCATAAGTTCGAATATTTTTTATCAATGAATTTCACTAGGCATTTCAAATTGTAATCATTTTATCTGAATGGAAAAATACATACATATACACATATGTATTTACTCAATAATATCATACATGTGAAAACTATTTATGGTCAAGTGAATAAATACTGGATATTTATTTTTTAAACTATTAAATTCAAATTAAAAATTTACAAAATTTTAAATGAAAAATAAATATACTATAAATTTAATAAGAATTTAATTTTCGCAAAAAAAAAAATTACTTCAAAATTGACAAGCATTCTTAAAATTTTTTAAGATTATTACCAACTAATATTAATTTAATGTATAGTTTAATGAACAGCTGCCTTTTATTATTTTAAAATCAGCTTTAAATCTAAAATATTATAATATCAGATTTTAATTGAAAATACTGATTTGAATTTTCATGTTGTTTACTCAATAGCATCATGCATGTAAAAACTGTGTTTAAATGAATTATAAATACTGGATATTTATTTCTTGGAACTATTAAATTCAAATTGAAAATTTAGATAATTTTACTTCAAAAAAAATTTAAAAATACTATTAAGCTACCGCGTTCTTACATAAACATAGAATATTACTTCAAACATTTAAATAAATTTTACAAGCACAATGTAATTAATAGTTTTAGTAATAACAATAGTTAACATTTTCTCAGTCTTCATCAAACTTATTCTGATTACATATTATACAGAATATACATGATCAGTCATTTCTTTCTTATATTGCATTTCATCATCTTCAAAATAACTATATGGTTCAGATTTGCTTTTACTAATTTTGTTTTTTAATTTTTTTCATGATAACAATGACAACCATAAAACACGAATATAAATTAAATTTCCATGAACAAAATGCTTAGCAGTAAATTCTAAAATAAAAATAATTAATAGATTTTGATAAATACAATTCCTTTTCATTTTATCTACAAGTGCTTCTAATTTGTGATTTAGTAAACACTTAAATCAAATCAAAAATTGTCAGTGAAATTTTAATATATAAAAGAAATATTGTCATTAAAATTTTAATAAATAAAATAACTACTAGTAAGTATTATTCTGCAGATTAATATTTGTCTTATATTGTATTAATTTTTTAATTAAAAACCTTCTAATTTTATTAATGAAAAATTTATTCTTATTCATCGGTAAAATGTTGTATTTGAAATTAGTCGCACTTTCAATATTCACTACAATACACTATATTAAATAATATTTCTATAATATCCATAATGAATATTTAAATCAACGAGAAAATTAATAGTCATATTCACGCTGTTTAGAAAATAAAAGAATTTAAAAATGTATTCATTATAATTTACTATTAATTTATAGTGAATTAAATTTTGGCAGAAAATGGTATTTGAAGTAAAAAATAATATTTCCAAACATATTTTTATATTATTAAATATTATCAATTAATCAAAAACTTCAAATATTATAAATATTATATGAATATGAATTCAATAGAATTCATTCATTCTCACTTTTTTATATAACGGTGAAAAATCACAAATATGAAGATTTGATTTAGTCATTCATTTAATTATAAGAAATAAAGACCGTAACGTTCCAGCAATCCTTTTTATCCGATTATATACTTTAAATATTTTAATAGATAGCTTCTACAAGAGATAGCTAGGAGAACTAATTCCCTCCACTTTTAGCGAAACTAAACCGAAAGCATAGAGCCACGTGATTATTTAAGCCAATCAGAGCACATCACATTTGCTTTTTGCCATAAACATGTAAAAAAAGAGTGATAATTACTTTAAATCGGGGATGGAGTGTTTGAAAGAGAGAACTTTTCTACCCAATTAAGTAGAAAAGGATTCATTTTGCATTTTTATGGAGTACGAAATATCAATCGCTCATCGAGTGGTGAACAAACCATTAGATATTTTTAACAGTGTATATATATATATATATGTATAAGGTGTAAAAAGGTATTCAAAAACACAAAATGTGTGATCAAAATTACGAAAATTAAAGTCTAGATTATTATTTCAGTAAATAACTAATTTTTATTTAAACAATATAGAACTTTTAGTTGAATATTAACTAGTTCTTATAACTTTTAATTTTTGTTAATTAAAAGATCTAGAAGAAGAGAACAGTTTAGATTATAAGAATTTATAAAAACACATCCATGTCAAAACAAATTAAAAGTATATTCTAAAAATAATTTATATATATTTGATTTAAATTTACTTATTTACATATATGAAACTGCTATAAAGCTTGGAATTACTGTTTTCCAGATTTTTTACATATGGACTTATAAAATTCGCACTTTCTCTGGAAACACGTGGTTAATATCATTGAATCTCTCAGAAAAATGATTTTCTAACACATTATTTGTCTAATTCTCAAATTTTCGTAAGTTTGACTTCTATTGATGCATTTCCGAATCCTATTCTAGTTAAGTTTTTTTACTTGATTTTTTTATCTCAAATTTTGAAAAGAACAATATGAGCATTTAAAGTTAATGTATAAGATTATTTAAAGTTGATACTTTGCTATTGGCTGTTGTTATTTGCATTATATCTTATTACATGTGCTTATTCTATATATAATATCACTATTGTTTGGGATGGGGCACCAAAATTGGTATGGTGCCCTGGCGCCAATTGTGCTCGCTAGGCCACTGACATATATATATATATGTATATATATATATATATATATATATATATATACAGGGTGACAACAACTTTATACTGTTGACAGATCAGCAAAACCAAAAAAAGAAAAAGAACTGAATACAAATGAAATTCACAATACTATCAAGAAGCGAATTAATATATCAAAATCCAATGAGAAAAATAGCTAAAGAAATAGGGGATAATAGAGAATCAGTTAGATAAATTGCAAAAAAGGAATTTGGACTTAAGCCACATAAACTTCGAAAAGTACAGAATTTAACTGAGCATAATAAGCGTACATGGTTGCAAAGATGTTGAGCTCTCCTTCGAAAGTCCGCAAAAGACGCATAGAAGCATTTCATTTTCACAGACGAGAGAAAAACTTTTCAAAATTAAACAATCCTCTAATCGACAAAATGACCGTCACTAGTCATCTAATCGTCCTGCAACTTCCACAAGAGAAAGAAGAAGAAAGAAAGTAGGCGAAAACCACTGTCAGTTATGGTTTGGGGAGACATTTTTTTTGAATTACGTCCTTATGTTGGATCTTTCGAGCATAATAAGTCTTGCAGTCCAATAAAGAAAAGAAGTATCTCCAGGAGTGGAGAGCGTCTTGAAATGTGAAGAAGAGCGGGCTTCCTGAAAGGCAGAACTTTTCCAAAGATGCTCGTCATCCATGTCAACATGTTCCCTACATAAAATGCAGTCAGGTGAATCCACAAGCCCTATGTGATATAGATGTTTCTGGAGAAAATCATGCCCAGTAAGTGGGGAGACTTTTAAGAATCTGGAAAAAACTACTTTGGTTTCCGTACATCAAGGTGTCAAAACGAACGAAACCATGAACTGCAATGAGATTTTACAGTCGATTTTACTTCCTTGGGTTCGAAAATATTTTAAAACAGCAGCTGGAATGTTCAACAAGGTTCTGCCTCTTCTCTTAGAGCAAAAACAGCGAAAGACTGGTGACAGGAAAATATTCAAGATTTCATACCTGTGGGAAGGTGGCCTCCTTATTCACTTGACTTAAACCCAATGGGCTATAGTGTTTGGTCTATTCTGCAATCAAGAGTATGTTCTAAGCCACATCAAAGATTGGATTACCTAGTCTACTCTTAAGAAGGAATGGGTTAAATTAACACCTGATGAACGGGGGCCCATTGCAGAAAATTTTATGCGACGTTTAAGGCTTTCTATCGATGGCCAAGGGGGCTATTTTAAAAATACTTAAGTATGTTATATCTAAGTAACAAATAACCTAAGTAAAGTTAACTTTTTGAAAATAAATTCCATATTTTTTAGCTTAATACAAAATATTTTTTTGTCAACAGGATAAAGTTGTCACCCTGTATATATATATATATATATATATATATATATATATATATATATATATATATATATATATATATATATATATATATATATAAAGCATGATTAGAAATCTCAAATCTCATGAACAAAAATTAATAATAGTAAAATGAAAAATTATTTTTTTAGAATTTATAACAGTTTTTACAATTTATAAATGTGTAAGAAAGTCATTTTGTTTTTTCTCAAGAATTAAACATGTTATGTTTACCTGCTATATGTATAAATTATTCCCATATTTATTGATTTGTGTTACGGTATATTTCTATAATTTCATGCTACTGTAGTTAAACCAATAAACATCTGAAAACATAGTTGATAAATGATAAGAAGGATCACTTCAAGTACCTTAAAAATTTCTTCAATGTAAATTTCTAAGTGCTTGATCTACGTTTCTCGTAATGAAAATATAGATATTTCGACAATTTGTTGTAAATTTTCATGTGTGTACCATTGTTCCCTTATAAAATGTTCTTTTTACAATTAGTATAAAAATAATTGTTTTTAAAGTTAACAGTTTTATACAAAATAGTCATCAATTTTTAGTACAAGTATTTATAAGATGATATATATTTTGTCCCATCTTTTATAGAGATTTCGACACACAAAAATTTTAACTTATTATTAGAATTCTTTATTTACCCTAGATTGATATTTAAATGTTATGAATGATGAAGCAATATGATAAATAATATTTTTCAATCAAACAATAATTGGAAATTTAATCAGACAGCTAACTGATACTTTACCATGATTTTCTGTCCCAGGAGTATTAGATTTTATTCGAAGTAAAATATTTACTGAAGTTCCGATAGTAAAAAGACCATAAAAAGTCTACAAAATACATTTTTTCTTTCTTAATACAAATCTTAAATTGCTTATTTTCTTAAGGTAATGATTTCCAAATTTATAAGACCCTCTCAAGGAAGGATTTAAAATAATTATCTAAAAAGTTTATAAATAATCGTAATTTCTTATATTTTCATATTTATTTTTCAATATGAAAATATAAGAAATTACGATTAAGAATCTACTTTCACAAAGGTAAGTAGATCCAAAGCAGAAACACAGTTAGAGAGAATTCTTTCATAAGGGAGTATTTTCTCTCAACAAGGGCCCAAAAATCCCTCTATGGAGACATTGCTTTTAGCTCAATTCTGATAAAAATATCTATACTTTCTATTTCCAAAACATCAACATTTTTGTTAAACACATTTCCAATCTTGTGTGATACATCTGAAATGTTAAACTTATCAAATGGGTTTGAAATGAATAATAATATTGGTTGAACATTATGGAAATCAGAGAAGTGGATTTCAAAATCATTTTTCAGTGCATTTAGATTTTCTGAATATTGCTCTGATTGAGTTGCCTTGTGGCTATTAATAAGTTATGGCCTGTGATTTCATAAATTTTAATAATTAAGAAATATAAATAAATGGTTATTTTTAAAATATTTTTAAAAAATTTACAAGAAATATAAATAAATGGTTATTTTTAAAAAATTTTTTGTTCATAGTACTTAATGGGGGCTTGCCAATCACGAGGTTGGGAGCTTTACGGAGTTATAAATTTTCATATTTCATTGGCAATGTTGTGCATAAAACCACACTCAAACTTAAACAACTCAAACAAACTCTTTCAAACTCAAAACAAAAGAAAAAATTAAAATAACGAATTAATTAATGTAGAAGTCAAATCAATAAGTAAAATAAGATAACAGAGAAGAAAATTTTCATTCGAAGAAATTATATGCAAAGTTTACTTCCTGCAAATAAAATAAAGTGATAGTAAAAATAATAAAGAAAACTATTTGAAACAATTTATTGCTTTCAAATAGACTGCATTTAGGATGATTTCCCATCTCTTGGTGAATACTTTAATAACTTTGTAAATACAAAAACAAAATCAAGTACTTTAATTTGCTTATGCCGTTTTGTATTTTCCAACAATTAAATAAAATGATGTTCATATTTATAATCTAGAAATATTCACGTATATATTACATTGAAAGAGAAAAATGATTATACAAAAAAATAAAATAATCATTAGTTTAATAATCTAGAATACACAAGGAGATGAAAATGTAGAATTTATTGCATATATTATTTTTTATCTGACAAAGTATCTTTTTATTTTGGATTACTCATGACTCTGTTTTTTATATTAATTATCTGTTTTTATATTATGTTATTTATTTTAAACACCATGTATAGAGTTTAACCACTTGGGAACACTTAACATATTAGAAAGCATGATAAAAATTACTACTCTTTTTATCAATTATGTTCATATTCAATCATTAAGGGGTCCACACAATTTATTATAAAACGAGGTAAATAGCCAAATGGCTATGCGTCTCAGCAAATCTATAGATCAAAATATTCTTGACAATGAGCTCAAATTGCAAAGTCTTTATTGATACCAATGTAACTCAGCGTAAAGAACACTTCAAAAGCAAACATCCTGTGGCATTCAAGCTATTAACTCTGAAAAACTGTAGTCTGTTTCTACATAAGGGTCAAGCTAGACCACCTTCGAAGAAAAGTGACTATCTGTTGTATTGTTCGAAGAAAATCAATTTTGTGTTAGAAAAAGTGACCACATGCTGGTTTGAAGGAGTGTGCGATGGAGACATGCCGGACCTACACATGAAGCTGTGATTTAGGCAGAAATAACATAAGTCCTTTGAAACATTATCTCGCAATCCCGACAGCAAATACAATGGTTGAATAGTCACGTTGTCATTTCTGAGCAATATTCAAAGAAGTATGTCCCAAGACCCCCCATATGCCATCAGTATTGTCACCTGATTTGCACTTAACTGGTGAACTGGGACTACAACACCCATCAAGCTTTGACATTGCACTGTAGATGGCCTAGCTGCGTAAGGGTCTTGTAAGTTATTTTAACGTCCACCTCGTAATTGCCTTTGCTCAAAACTTTTTTACAGATAGTGGGCTGCTAGATGGATAATCACTGACTGTCTGTCAATAGACTGTCTATGTGACTATCTGTCTATATATAAGATATTTGACTATCTGGGATACGTTGTATTTGACTATCTGGGATACGTAGATAGTAGACAGTTTATGAGTCTCTATCTGTATACCAGATATGTAACGAAGAAGGATGTCCAGAAAATGCATGCAAAATGCGAAACGTAGCTGTTTGTTCAGTAGCTGGGATTGAACTAAGAATCTTTTGCTCTGAAGCCTGTTATCCTTCTACTAGACCACGGTGAGCCCGATCTCTTGAGACATGATTGATATTAAATATTTTGCCCTCTTCAAACCAACTTAACCCATAGCCCATTTGGCTGATGATGTGATATACACCCGCTCCTCAAAAGTATGTGTGCATGGTTGGAAGATAGCATTATAAAACATGGTGATTACAAAGATTTTTAATATATTTCAGTTCTTATAAATGTGACTCTTAATGTTTTCACCTATTACTTTAAAAATTTAATTGAAACAACACACTTAAAAATTTATTCTCAAGTTCAACAAATTCTTTACCTGATTGTCTTTGCCCGTGATTCATTTCGTCTGGGTAATGAGATTTCATTTTCCATCTTCAAAAGTAATTATGAATGTGTTCAAATTATATTAAAAATACAAAAAATTTGTTTAAAGTATATTTTATATTTTCAATTTAATTTGAATATTCAAAACTATTTTTGAATATAATGAACATTTATTGAAAACATATTTACTATTTATTTACCATAAATTGGTTTTCTCTTTCATTACAGTTGAGATCCTGAGTACGCCCCTTTATGACGATTCTCATTGATTTAAAATATCCATAACATCAGGTAACGTTTCATCCACGTTACATCGTGTTGCAAATCTGACTTGTTCATGAATTTGCTGCTAGCCTTCAAATCGCATTCTTCCAGCAGCAGCAAACTAAGTAAAGTTCACCACCGAATGTCTGAGAATTTTGTTGAAGTTCATTTTGTTAGTAAAATGATTTCTTATATAAGGGGCGAAATATTGGTTTGAGAAGGCGTTTTCCATTGATTCAAGCCATTAACACATGGAAAATAGAACAGCCTAAAAAAGTGAAATGAAAAACACATGACAAAACATCCATTTTATAGTTAGTTTAAATCGGCAAGGACGATTAAAATTTTTAAAAAAATCCATTAATTAATAGACTTGTAAGTTAATGATTGTAACATTTGTGGTAAAATCCTAGTATACGTAACGCATTTGGGGGGGGGGTTCAAAAATGTCGCCAATGGCGAAATTCATACGATTTAAACCCTCAGCGCTTCATAATAAATAAACTGTGAATCTCAGAATGGCAATACATAAACATACAATTCGAATCTTAATGTTGCCAAATTCATCGAGTTACGAATACTAGAATTAAGCTATATTGGTAAACAATCGCTTTTAAATATTAAGACTAATGCCTTGCTTAAGATAACACTAAGTAGTAGTATTTTTAATTTTTTTTCATTTAATTTCAATTTAATTTGCTTTGATTTTATGAGGTTTATTTCTTTTTTAATGAGCTTTATAAGAATGCAAAACAGTTGCGTTTCTCTCCAAGTACTTCATTTTTATAAACATTTTGAAATGGACAAAAATGTTGAATTTGTGATCTGTTTCAGTAAGAAAAAAAAAGTTAAAAGGGCAGTTTATTTATTAGCTTTACAAAAAGTTTTCTTCCTTTATAAAAATATTTTGATACGAAACTTACGAAAAATTCTGTACATATGGCTTATAGTTTTTTTGAAAATGATGTTTGTAGAAACGGAATTTCTACGTGAAGAAATTAAAACACTCTCTATTTGGATTGATCAGGCATTTCAAAATTGTTTCTTGATACATTTCTGAGCAAATTTTAAAAGCAATATACAAATCATAGCTTTTTGTTCAAATGATACGACAAATAATGACTTCTTCTTCAAATGAGGTTACATATATCATCATTAGCATCTGAAGAAGTGAATTCATCTCGAGATAAGTGCAACCTTTAATATAAGATTTAGATCATCATCATCTTAGGAATTAAGAGAATAAATAATTTCTTAAAGTTAGCTCCTCTTTTTTGTATTAAATAGTCAAGCCACTGAAAAAGTCAAATAAGAATGTTAGTTTCTCAATTAAATGACATAAATGATATAAAATGGTGTTAATATGTAATGTCTCGTAATAAAAGAAGTCATGAAATAGTTTATAGCCACGGTATTTTATCTCAACTCAACATACATATCATTTTTAAATCTCTAATATTTTCCTTTTTTTTTTCATCGGTAGCAAAATTTTTAACATTTCAGGTATCCAACTTCAGAGCTCCATATTTGCCTATTTATCCTTAAATCAACTTTTATCATATTTATTACTATTTTATCTCACCATCACGTTATTTTGATAATTTAATCACAACATTCGGATGATTGTGGAATCATAAGGACGCATTTTAAAAGTATCAAGCGACAATTTAGTTCTTCATTCTTCTTTCATCTTTTGGTATGAAAGTAAATAACAATTTTTTTTCATCAATCTCAAATTTATATTCTCCCCTTAAAGAGTTTTCATATATACCATTTTAAAAAATTTTTGTGCTTCGTTTAAGAGTCTTTTATTATCTTTCTTTCATTAAGTATTAAAATCTCAATAATTTTCGTGCTTAAACTAACATTTTTTAGAGGACTATTTTCATTTTAACAGCATTTCTAGCATCTAATATTCCTTTTTTTATTTTTTAAATGTTTACCAATATTTATTAAAAGGATATTTGAAATTAGGATATTAAAATTTTTTTAAAATTTTCTCTCATTAGAAAATGCAACAGTCTATTTCACATTTCATCCATATATTCACATTAATGAAAATGCTATATTCATCACATCTTTATATATGTATGTATGTATATATTTATATAGCAGCAAACTCTACTGATTTTATAGGGAAACTCCTAATTTTTCATAATTTCTCTTGATAGTGTATGGAAATCTACTAATTTTTGGAAATTTCAGTGAAAAACTTAAAAACAGCATCATTTTGCCAAAAAGTCTATTAAATTGTTTTAGTAGATGAGTTTCTTAAAAAAAATTTCAACATCTTCCTGTTTATGCTTACAGTTTTAACTATTTTACACTTTAATGTGCAATTTGAAAGGGTGTTCAGTCATATGAAAAAAATAGAGAATAAGTTCAGATCTTAACACTTTCTCCTGAAAATTTTGAAAGCTAAATTCTAGCTAAATATTATCAAAATGAGAAAAATTGTTTTGAACAGTAGTTCACGAATTCATTTCTAAAAAATGATAAATCAGCGATGTATAAAAAAATAAATTGTCATGAATTATTCGAATTTGAAATGTATTGTTTTTTATGGACAAAGTATTTGCTGATTTTTTAATTATTAGAAGAATTTGTCGCTGAATTCAATTTGATTAGTAATGCTTTTTATGTTTTTGTGTAATGTTATGAGTTTAATACTGAAAATTTGCACATGTGTAGTAAAAGTTGCCCTATAAAAAATAAATATTGGAATATAAACGTTGAAGTTTATTTTTAGCATGTAGTTCTTTCTTTTCATTCTTTTATTTTTCATATTTCCTTATTGAGGTTGATGAATATTTTATTAAAATATTAAGATTAACACAAAATGTGCTGAACATAAATCAGTCTCAGAAATTATAATCTAAAAAGTAAAATTTTTTTTTTTTTTTTTTTTTTGAAACATTTTATTTCAAGCAAAAATGTGGTTAGTTTTGACATCTGATTTTCCCCTCAAAATCAAAAGAATCTACTGATTTCTCGCCAAGGTTGGCAGGTATGTTAGTATGTTTATATATATATATATATGTGTGTGTGTGTGTGTGTGTGTGTGTGTGTGTGTGTGTGTGTGTGTGTGTGTGTAAAATGAGGAAACAGTAAACCATGTCAATTTCCAAAAACGTCACATTCATTCTCTGGAGTCAAGGTGGCAAAGTGCTTGTGTAATGAGCCAGCTTTTCTCTTTTCATAACTGAAATTAAATCCCTTATGCAGGACTTATTTTCTTTTCAGTTAAATTATATTTCTGCTTACGTCCTTGAAACTAATGGAATTCAAATATTAAAATTATCTATATAATTTTCTAAATTTCGAAAATAATATGCACTACTGTTCTCAATTCAATATTGAAATTTTGCACACTGAAAAAAAATTATACATTCTCTACATTCGATATTGAATATGCACCACGAAGAAGAAGTGGCCAGAAAATTATGCAAATTTTAAGGTAAAATGCAACTTAACGAATCATGCAAATGCTGTGAAATGCGCTGCTCTCCGGCGCACGCAATAAGGGGAACAATCGGCAAAATGGGCAATATTCGCGCCATTATTACTGCTTAGAAAATAATAAGATTGTTCTAGTTGCAAAGAAGATTATAACTGTAGAGAATCTCAGGCCATCGTCGACGGAGTCAGTTCCAGCAGACAGACGAGTTTACGAAGGGCATGGTGATCGGACTGAGAAAAGTAGGTTGGTTCTTACGCAAAATCGCAGCTCACAGGCACCTGAACGAGTCCACAGTGCACCGGCTATCGAGAAGATGGTTTGAACAAGGAAAGGTCAAACATTTGCGGGATGGTGGTGCAGCCAGAGGGGTGTCAGCAAGCGTGGATCGACGTATCCGACGGGAGGTGGTGGTAGGCCCTGCAAAGAATGTCCAACGAAAGTCTGCAGCATGTCCAAGACACCCTGGATGCTCTACCATCGAGCGGTTTCATTGGTCATCAACTGATAACCAATGGTCTGCGCTAACGGAGTCCGTTAAGAAGACTGATATAGACCCAACAAGATAGAATCCAACGTCTGGAATGTTGCAGGATTAGAGCGATGCGGACGTCTATCCAGATGAGTCGCTTCTTTTTCTACAGTTATGGTCGCCGCGAACATATGTGGCTTTGATGTGGAGCCAAATTCAATCATACAGCAAATATGGAACACCTCACCACGTGATAACACGGCGTCATGGTTTGGGGTGCCATTACGTACGATTTTAGGTCACCACGTATTCACGGCATTATTCCTGGCTATCATTCCAGGATACTCCTCTAACCTCTGGAGGTTCTCAATGCTTTTTATCAGCAGGATAACGCCAGACTTCACATTGTTCACATCAACTAACAAGCCCTGAAAGGTGTACAGCTGGTATTGTATTAACATATTTTAATCCAGTTTATTCTGATTGGAAACGAAGATAATTCTCTTCAAAAAACGAAGGTGATTTATCCATATTAAAATAAATGTCTATAGTTTGTTGCTATTTTATAAGTTATAGCTAAAGATTATTTTTTAATTAATAGGAGTTTAATATATTTACAGAATATGTAATGCTTTATAAATCCGGAAAAGATTAAATTCGAAATATATTTCAGTTTATGGATTATTTTTATGCTATTTTAAATATCTTGGATTGATTACATGTTAATTTAAGCATTTCATTAATTGACAAATATTAAAAAACATGCGCTAGTTAATAATTACATAGTTATTGCATACATCTTTTGTAATACATATTATAATGATTATTTACAAATGAAAAATTCCTATGAATAATAAAAGCTCATAGTGAACTGAAATAGTGCGATAAAAAATGTCAGCGTCTTAACAGTTGTTTTATACATTATAAAAAATTAGCTGAAACGTTTTTTATATACAAATACATATTGGTAAAATTTTATGAAATGTTTTATGTGTTAAACTAATTAGAATATGGTGGGAAAATATGTATAAATAAAACATGTATTCACATCGTGATAAATATTCTAAAATGTAATTGTCAATTAAAAGTTGGTTTTGTATAGATTTTTCAATGATAAAAAAGTATGGAAAATGATTTTTAAAAAAAATCCGTTTCCAGAGTTCTTCTTCAATTTCATTATAGCACATTACTGATTAAGTACGTCTCAACAACCTTCCATAAATGGATCTGATATTCAATGAAATGACAAATGACTTTCTGTGATCTATTTCCATATTGTCTATCTTCTCTCCCCTTTTTTCCTAGGTACCCTTTAATAGTCAAATCTTCAACAGGATGTTATCAAATTAAATTACATTCAATTTTCCTGATACGATAATAATTCTCAATAAATCACGCATATTTTATTTGCGCAGAAATCAGAGGACTTTCTTCATCAAATTTTGTTATGGTAGGAATTCACTACCTTACAATATGATGATCCAAGATTTACTGTGGCATACTGTAGGGCAGCACTCTTTGGATCACAAAGTCTCGGGTTTAATACCAGTCACTGTTGAATAACGGGAGGAGAGTGTTACCCCTCTTCTTTCGGCATTTACATCGGCAACTTACAACTGTCGAGAAGGGTGGTTGGGAGTCTCTTCATTTTAACTGTTTTTCTGACCCCGAAGGAGCCTCTATGTGCATGATAAAGAAACTTTGTCATATTTCTGACGTGACAGCGGAACACTACAGACGATCCAAACCGGTGATGCAGTGGTTCAACTGTCAATAATTTTATCACGCGGCCGATACGTGCCACCTTAAATCCAGATGTGTAAAGTGTGCAGGAGCACACAACATGAGGGATTGCCCTCATGATAAAACAGAATCCCCCAAATGCTTCAACTGTCAGGGTGATCATCTTGCCAATTATAAAGGCTGCCCTAAATTCCTGAAACCAAAGGCAGCAAAAATCACAAAAACCAATATAGAAGTAAAAAAACAACAACCAAAAAAATAATATGCGAGCGCTACCTCCCCCACCCCCACTCAAGACACATAACAAACTCCTCTGTTAGCTACTTCAGAATTAGCCTGGAGAATTTTCAGAAGTTATATACTTCATTAATGAAATTAAAGCCATTTTTATAGGTATCCCAATTAGTAAACTTGTAAAAGAACTTAAAGAAATTTAGTCCCCTATGGACAAACTATTTAAACTAACGCAATACTTTCAAGACTTAGAATAATTTAACCTAACTGATGTAACTATTCCTAATTCACATAATAGTTTCCAATCAATATTAACTATTCAAGTCATAATTCTATTAAACTTTCTATCAATATTTTTTATTTAAAATTTATACTCTTTATTTCAAGATTTTCTTACAACTTAAAATTTTAACTAAGCTCCTCCCACTCAAGTATTCAACCAATGATATGCCAGTCAGTCATAGTGTAGATCACCAGTTCATTTCCAGCTCCAGATGAAGGTGAGGTGCTACGGACTTCGATACCTCGAGAACTCCAGCGCAGTCAGCCGAAATTGTGATTCTAACTCTTGCGACACATGAAAAACAGCCTTCATCTCTCCTCTAGAAAGCAATTTATGCGTCAGATATTAGAAGGATTTGCAATGCTGTTCGACTGTAGACAAAGTGGTGTCAAATATGGCAAACTAAAAAGAGCTGCATAAAAACTTATCTTTGTCTTGAAATTTTATGATTTAGACTTTAAGTCTTTGATCCGTGATAACATCAATTACCTTTGTATAATCTGCTGTCCATTTCAAATTTAGTATTGCTGCCACTGGAGGTGAGAGTGCAGAAATATGTCAGCTGAACAGCTTCCTCTACAGAATACGAATTTTTTTTCCAGTAGGATAAATAATTAGCTTTTTGATTACTGTTTTAAATGTTGTTTCCATTTCACTAATGGTTAATGTAATATCTCTGGTTATTGACTGTGGAGAAATAAAAATCTCAACAACCATTTTTTCATATCCGTTTATAATGTCACCTTAAACAACGTTTAGTATTAACTGTACAGATCTGTGGAAATATGGTGTCCCTATTTATAATTCTGTCACATCTTTTACATTTATGGTGATAATTCTTCATAGAACGGAATACTTTTTATTGTAGAGTGATTACTTTTTCAAAGATTTTTAAATATATTAAGCACGCACAGAATAAAGTATAGAAATGTTCTCTTAAAGTAGGGATATTTAATTTCATTCTAATTCTACCTACTCATGCGTATTAACTGAGTATTTATTATTTTGTTTTGCAAGAGTGTTTTGTGAGTGAGTGATAATAAACTATTTCATTTGGAATCCTTCGTGTAACCCAAGACTACATAAGAATAAGAAAGATTTGCCTTGAAGTAGGCTTTAATGATTAACCATTTATTACTCATCGTTTATTTGCAATTTATTTTATAGTAAAGGAGAGAGATAGAACGTAGAGGTTATTTTTCAAAATTTTAATTTAATTTCTTTTATACTGTGACTTTAATTTTAGTCAAATGATATTCTTAGGCTTTCATATGCATTAAATGAATGTATTTAAGTTAAAGTTTTTATTAAACCATTAATCATATAACTGTATTTTATTTTTAGTAAAATTTATTGCTGCAATTTTATTAACATTAATGTTCCTTCGAAGGAATCGAAACTTAAGTTGTAATTATTTCTTCAATAACTTAATTAATAGTGGTATTTTCCTGCGTTTGTTAATATGAAGAGGCGTAAAGACATTAGTGTGGATGGCGGTATTCCGTTCATATATATGAGAAAGTGCCTGGTCTTACTTTAGATCCTTGTGACACATATAATTTGGTGAACCAGCAAGCAGCTGAACTTCCCTGACTTTATTTTGTACCTGACTTTAGTTTTGTGTTTTAATTTTTTAGGCAACAACTATTATGAGCTGAACAATGATGAATTCAGCTCATAATCATTATTGCCTAAAATAATGAACAATGATTATAAGCTAAAGAACATACGAAGCGGACGCTACAAAACTCTTCATTAAAGCGCTGTCTTCCACTCTCTCAAAATCAACTCTCTAATTTATACGTTAAGGAGTTTGTTTCATCTTGTTCAGTTTTTCTTGTTTTCTTATACTTAGATTTCACCAACTGATCGTTCTAAAAGAAATAAAAAAAAGCCATAGTGGCCAGGTTGGTTAGGATATCGTTCTCCTAGTCGGAAGATGCTGAGTTCGATTTCAGATTTAACTGGAAATCCGTCGTTGTTAACTGGAATCAAAGGTGCATGAAGTGTGTTAAAAAGTTTTTGGTCGCATTGTCATCCAAGTGATATGATACTTCTGGTAGTGTTAGGTCAAGTATCATGGTATCATTTTCTAAAATTTATCTTTGAACTAGAGCAGAAAATATGCTGTCAGCAACAACAACATGTTGTAAAGTCATTTGTTGTGAAAAATATGACTGCTGGGTCTAAAAAACTGTAATTATTTTTTCAACTTCTTTATAAAGCGACATATATCTATGAAAGTGCTGAGTACTGAGACACCAGATCGGGTTAATTTCTATTTGTAATAATATTAAGGGAATGCAGACTTTGTAACCATTTCCACTTCAATTCATTATGATTAAAAGGAAGACAGATTTGAGCTCCTGCTGTTCGAAATCAAAATAAATCATTTTCAAAATATATAATTTCTAGATTCTGCATTTACTCGACTCTGCAGATATTTTGGCAAAGGTATAACAGACATTTTTAGAGAATATAAGTTTTCAAAGATGAAAAATTAAACACCCATTGAACAAAACACAAAGGCGTGGCTTTAGAGCATTTTCCTTTTTCTCTGCTGACTACACTACAAAAGAAATGTTGTTACAAATTATGGCATAAAGATCCGATTAACGGTCAGGAACAATTTCTAACAGCCTCCTTCAATCCTTAAGACTCTGATAGAAAATTTTATTCAAAGGATCATATCAATTTCTTGTTTTTACACTTCTTCCTAGATTAGAATATTCAAAATCATATATGACAATCATGCCTCAGCTAAATTTTGGAACAAATAACACAGACCCGATTCCTCTCTCGTTTTCCCCTTTCTTATTCAGAATAACATCTTTTTCACTTTCAGTTATTTTTAATGAGAACATACATTATATAGGGTTCTTTTCCACGTTGCGTTTTAAGCCTTCTGTACGTATTGATACTTTTTGTACATCACTACCGAGAAATAATTCAATATTTTTTTCTATTGGTCAAATAAACTTTTTTATGTCCTATTAATACTATCTCCCTTAAATCAAAATAATATGTTATACAAACATAATCAATTTGAATAAATTATATAAATAAAAAATAATTTTTATAGAAACAAATGGATGAATTAAAACAATATATTAGAGTTTTATAAAGAATTTCTGTTAAATAATTTTTCATAATTGATATGATTTAAAACGGATTACTTAACCAAATGTATTATTTTATTTAAAAAATTAAACATTTCTCTAGTAACATCCATATATTATAAAATTCATATAAATTATATTATAAATAAAAATTACGTAATATAAATATAAAATACATTAAATTAGATTATACTTTAGAAAATTAGAAAATACTTTAGATTAAAGCAAAAAATAAATAAATAAATTTATTATGTATTCTGCAATATCAGTATTTAATGGTTCACAAAACAGTTTTATTTTTGTTATTATTTTGTTACTATATATCTTTTTTTTTTTTTTGCCAATATATTCGACAATGGGCGGATAAATCAGTTCAGCATTCGATACTTTTCCCTCAAATTCTTAGAAATGATTGTATCCTAAGTAATTGAAGATGTTCAGCTTTTTTAAAACCGTTGCACTCAAACTGTTGAATGACAGTTTCATTCCAACAAACTGTAATCTGCAAGTAAGATAAGAACTAAGTTATATGAGAAGAAACATAAAGTTCATTACTGATAACAATCCAACTGCCCTATCAGAATTCGAAAACAAATTGGAGATTACAATCAGTATTTACGATTCTGACTCATCACGTGACATTACAAAAGATTGAGAAAAGAAAGCTAGAAAGAGCATTTTAGTGATCCACAAAACCTGGTTGGAAATAAATGTTCACGATGCCTTTTTCAACCAGACATTTTTTTGAGTACGAATTACCAAGAATACATAAAAAATACACAATATCTATAAGGGCGTTGGATTTAGCCAATACGAGGATAACGGATAAGCTACCACATTTATATTCACACAAAGATAATATTTTTGCCTTGGACTGCATCCATGAAGAAATTATACCTCGTCACACATGCAGGCATTGTGTTCCAATTGATACTGAAAAGACATATGAAGATGCGGCTAATAACTGCTTGCAAGATCACATGAATTTGCATGAAGCACGTTATTTCTTGTTTTATACTACGAGTGATTCGCAGGAAACTGATATAGCGACCGTGGAAAGAACTATTTTAAAGTACTTGCTTTTATACCAAAAATTCCATCACACGAGAGGAGAATTTCTTATTTTTTCCACTTATATAAAGATTTCCAATTTTATGTTCGAAAAAAACATTACAAATGGAAATTTGTGGTCTATCCTGTTTGAAGTGCTGTATGTAAAAAATGTGCTGGTCCCATGTCTGTATGTGGAAACATCTGGAATAAAAATGGAATTTCTTTTAAAGATTTTGAAGAAGTGTCATACCAGCTTTAAAGGCGATAACTATATGGATTTGCAAATGATAGTATCAGTCGACAGCTGCCTCATATTCGGATCGCTGGAGCTTCTGAAAGTGCTTCTGCAAATGGGGCATGAAAGCTCTTGGGAGAAAGTAGAAATACAATTTCCTCACTACTGGATGGCACACTACGAATATTCGTAAGTAAAAATTTTCTAGAAGGTATTTCTTATATTTTCGCGCTTAGGTAAATACTCATTGATGTGTATTGCGTATCATTTAAAATGTGACTTTTTTATAGTTTTGATATATAGCAACTTATTATTATAAAAATAAATTTTAATGTATATTGTAATCATAATTTAGGAATTTATCAACTATATATGTACAAATTAATTCAGTAGTATTAAAAGAAAAAGTGGCAATTATGATAACAATAAATGTAAATTGTAATCATAATTTAAAAATTTATCAACTATATATGTACAAATTAATTAAGTAGTATTAAAAGAAAAAATGGTAATTATGATAACAATAAATTTTAATTGATATTTTTAAATGCAATTTTGATACTATCAACCATATTGATAAAAACAGCAAGATACAAGCAAATTAATCGCTATACCAATAACTCAAACTGAAAGAGTACGAGTACTTTGCATATTTTTTGATATGTTTATTGATTTGTAAACAGTTCACGAGAGCCAGAAGATCCGTATCTCCATGTCGTTTCCCGTGAGATCAACAAAGGGAAGCACATTTGCGTGGGCGGTCAGTGATTGGGAGGGTGACCATATTTTCCCACATTGGACTACTGGAGCATCACGGGTGTCCAGATTAATTTGTGATGTCCAAAATCCTTTGGCTGATGTAGATGGGGAGAGGAGGATTCCAATTCTGGTGTGGTCTCGTCCCATAATCTTGGTTCAAAACTAAGAAGCGCTTAGTGATAGGTTAGCATTCTTTTCTTTAAGGTACAGCTTGAGGTTCACCTGCACTGTTATGTATGTAGGTATAACCAATACAAAATTCATGTCAACTAGATGACACAGTAAAATAGTATGATATCCTCACATAGTAAGAATAGCTGCTACATGAGCAAAGACATACTTAATTAAATATTCATTGGTTAGCATACCCTGCATAATCCTCTTATTTTATATAGAACGAATATTTTAAATAATACTTAAGCTAAGCAACGTAATAGGTACGCTGTTGCAGCTCTATTTTTCTAATCATAGAATGAGTATCAATGAAGTTGTAAATAAAAAACATTATAGTTCTGTAGTGCAATGAATATAAAAATATTCAAAATTTTAAATTCATTATATTATATACTCTTAAATAATGAGGATTTCCTCTATCTAGAATAAACGTGTATATGTACTTCTTATTTAAAGTAGAGTCTATAGTAAAGATTGTGTATTGGCAATGAATGTATACAGGTACAACAAAGAATGTACAGGTAAGTTCTTGTCTATTGATGATGGGAGTATTTTGCAGCATATTGTGTATGAAACTAAAAGGTTATTAATTTTAAATTCATTAACCTATTTAGCCTAGGCCTAAATAACTTTGCACTTGCATGCTTCTTTGTACATACCCCTAAGTTGGGCTCTACCAGATAGGTAGAAGCAGCCGGATAGAGTTTTATTGATTTTGACGGGGGGACCAAACAAAAGACACCAATACTTGGCCGGCCACCTCCAGAAGTATCATTTCAATTGGAGGGCATTACTACCGCACGCACTTTTAACGGGCCCCAGACACTTTTAGCGAACACGATAGGTCTTTCATTAAGCCCGGATTCGAAATCGTTACCTAATGAGATCGATGGTAATAAGAACGACGCCTTTACCAAACAGGCCACCGCTGACCTGGCCGAATACTAATGAACGGACAACGGTCTTCGAGGTACCAGGTTCAGAGTTCGATCCCCAGGCGAACAACCGGGGACGTATGTCGGAGATATCTTTCTGCATTTACATCTATTAGTGTGATTGATACAAAATTTTCTATGTTTTTATGTTTGCATATGCGGATATGACCAGTATCCTTAAAAAGATAACAAAACAAACCATGTGTTAAAGTTTAGGTCAAATATTTCTAATTTTCTTGCAAAATAGAAAAAAAAAGAAACTAATTGGATGAATACATGCCGTAGAAATTTAAATTAAATTTAACTTTGATTTACAGTAAAGAAAATAAGTGTCTAAATTAAATAATAAACAATGAAGATTATTTTCTAAATTTTTAGCAAGGAAAATAAAACTAAGCAACAAGGAAAACATAAGCCAAAAAGGACTTTTATGATTGAAAAAAAAGTTTTAAATGAGAGCAGGAATGATTTAAAATAGGAAATAAGTTATTTCGAATATAAAAAATACAAAAGACAGAGAGAGAAATATTAAAAAAAAAGAAAACTGAAGTAAACTTTTGAGGAAAATATGGGAAAAAAAGCAAGTTTAGTCACCTCAAAAGAATAAAGGACTAAGAGGAAAACGTTTCAAACGAATATGTTTCAGGATTCTGAAACAACATAAATATACATTTTCTGAAAACGCATTTGATAGAATATTACCGTCATCACCAGAGCCGTTAACAAATGTTTCATTAAAAGCGAATATATTCCAATAAAACGATATAAGTTATTTTAACAAATTTAAGCCATTTTTTATGATGAATATGAAAATTTAATGATATCCAATTTTTTTTTCACATGTTTTCTCGTTAATGTGTGTGTTAATTTCTTAACTAAAATTTAATTTTCTCAGTTTTCAACCATTTACTTTAGATTAAAAAATCCTAATGTTACAAGTGTCTGTTATGTTTCTTTTCTTGGGCTTAATCCTTAATCGTATTATAAATATTTCGTCATTTATTCACATGTTTCGTATATTCCGCTAAATATTAAGGATTCGGTGATAGTTGAATTCTCTTATTTTTTTCTAAATAATAATTAAATTTCAGAGTTGAGACTTTATAAATATTTAAAAATAGAATATAAAATATACATGTTGGAAATTAAATTTTGTGTTCTAATTGGGTGAGTTTTTATCCAGTAACTATTTAAGTGGCTTCATTTATATAATTCAAGCACTTTTTGAACTTGGTAGAAAAATGTGTCATTGGTCCAATACTCATGTTCACAATGATTGTCCTCATGTCGAAATTCATTTTATTTGTCAGAGAAAGTTATCAAAGCTGAAGGGTTACTAAACCAACAATTAGAAATAACCCAAATAAAATAATCTCGATCATTCCACAAGGGGTATCCTTCAGTGATAAGAAGTATGAGAGATTCTAGTTTGGTTGAGAAACTATCAATCATTCTTCAAACGCGCGTCGTTTCCTTGAACTATCTCTAGAATTATATTTGAACTCAAAATAGATAGGCTTATCTTCTGAAAGATCGTTAAAGAAATAAGTATGTAACCTGTGCAAGCTCAAAGTGAACAAATTTTTTTTTCCTACACAATTGACCATTTGTAATGGGAACCTTTTATTCCATTATCTATAATATATTTTCTTTAAAGTAACGTGTCAGAGTATTGAGTTTTTAGTCAGTAGGCAACTGAATCATAAGGACAAAGTTTATCAAACTATTATAAACTTATTAGTTGGACATTAGAAATCGTCTGAAGCAAAGGCTATCTGCAAACTATTATTAAGTTAGTTAGAATGATCCAAAAATTCTAAAATACGAAAAATGCCCAAATTTGGAATCACGAAAATTTTTCAAGTAATTTCTATGGCACAAAAAGATATATTTTCTCGTCAACTGAGGTTAAACACATTCCTCATCTTTGCCATCACCACCATGAAACTGAAAGGTAATAAATTGTAAATTTACGTACATGCGTAGGAAAAAAAAACTGTGTAAACAATTTAAATGCCAAAAAAAAAAATTACTTAATTCGTTCTCTAATTATTGTTTTTGCATGTGTAAAAAGCTTTAATATATAAAAAACTTTAATAATAATTTGACGCAATTTTTTTTTCAATCAGACTAGAATCTGAAGTTTCAAATGGATATTTCGAACTTTTGATAAACATTCAAATAGTAAGGCGAATCGACAAACAGTTCAATCTGATGGTCAGAATGCGCACTATCCTGCTCTACAGTCGGCAGTGACTGGTTGAGATCTTTATTTAGGGAAGAGAGAGAATATTACTTCTTATCATCTCATATAACTTGCGGGTTACAGATAATTTTATTTGTAATTTTTAAGCAAAAATGGCTTTCATTAAATGAATCAAGCTTGTTATGCAACTTTTACCACTATAGTACAGGTTATAAATTGTAATTTATCTAAATCGTAATTCCATATTGTTATTGTTTTTGTATCTATATTTGTGCAAAAGAGTTCGAATTTCACTTAAAATCAATTTTTCCCCTTGAAAAATGGTATGAATCGTAATATTTTACCAAGAAAAAATATTAAAATGTTTTTTTTATTTTTGCATTATTTTTAAATTATTTTAATAATTAGTAATAATTTGAAAGCTTCATCAAAATGAAAATATATTTAAGACAATATCATTAAATTTGTACTACATTAATATACAATAGATAAATTTGTTAAAATATAATATAAGCGATTTCAAAATGTTAACCTATTTTAAATTTATATGCAAAAGAAATTCAGAAGAAAGTTTTAAATTCATTGATGAATAGCGCTACCTATCTACAGCTAGAATAATTTAGAGCAATATAATGTAGAAATAAATTTTGTGCAGAGGCGCCGTCTCTTGTTATTTTATAACAATTGATTTTTCAGAGAAGTGAAACTTGGGAAGCCAGGTGGTGTTATCTATTGGATATTACTGCAGTGAACGATGCTAATAATTTCTCAATAAAGAAGTACACAGTGTAGTCTGTCAGGTGCCAAACTCACTCGAAAAAACAACTTGCACTAAGACACCTTTTCTGTGTATTACAGTACATTAAAGTATTCATATTTAATGGACGGAAGAAATGCTCAAAATTATCTGTGAAAGAGCCTACGAAATCAAATATTTACAAGCTTCACAATTGCATTAAGCATTAATTTTATAGCCAATGCAGGTTTCCACAAAGCAACTTGATGCAGATCCCGACTTAGCCTAATTGGGGCATGGAGCAAAACCTTTTATGGTCTAATATGCTACACATCAGTAAATTTTGTTTTCTATTTAGTAAATGATTCTATTCAATTGACAACGTAATTTCTCTATCGATTAGAGCCTTTCTGATGTGGGACCCGGAATAACTGCCTTGTTTTCTTATACGTTATTCTGATTTTTCTTGATGTATAACACAATGTATAAAAACGAAATAGTTCCTGGGATAGATTTATTAAAGAGTAAGAAAAATCCAGATATTTTCCTCCTATATTTGATGCTCCATTGGTCGTAAAATTACATGTATTTATACGTACTTGCAATGTTAAAAGACCTTCCTGAAATTCACGAAAAATATCACATTCTATTGTAGTTCCCTTTACAGAACGCGAAACGCCAATTCCTTGATAATTTCAATTACTCATCAACACTTTTCAAATATATTAATTGTGCAGTAGCCTTAATGTCAGTGCTTTAATCCATAGCTTTGGAGAAAATTTTAAACTGGCAAATCTTTAACAGTGCTTGTGATCTCAAATTTTTTATCCGAATCTTGAAATCTTTGTATTTTAAAATAAGCTTATACAGACTCGAAATTATTTTTCTTGCCTTGACACAAGACATATCAATCTTGCAGTATGCGTTGTTTAACGAACGATTCATTAACAGCTTTATAATTTTTAGCAATATTGTATGTTACAATTTAATTTCCATGCATAGGTGTTTCTTCGATATTGGTTACCTTTTTGAAAAATTCTTGATGACCTGATTGTTTTTTACGAAAATGTTTTGCTTTTGTTTCTTTTCGTATTCGGACATTGCTTCGTAATTTGAATTCTTATGCTTACATATGAAGTGATGGGAATTACATTCTTTCAAAATTAATACAACTTCATTGCAAATGAAATACCATGGTTTGTCATCATAGTTTTTTTTTTTTTTTTTTTTTTTTTTTATTTTTAAAAACTGTAAAAAATATGTCCATGTCCCTTCTCATTAAAAGCACGGCTCTCTGAATTAATTTAGTGTTTTTAGTAATCATTTTAAGGTTTAAATATTTAACGAATAACCCTACTTTTTACATTTAATTATTTCTACATGTCCTATTTTTGATGTTGTATGCCCGCAATCAATAATATTCGATCTCTTACCAAAAGAAAAGAAAAATCTGCTGGCTTTAACTTAAAATGCATAATCAATCAAGGTCTTTTTCACCTATATAGGATTACCATTTGTCTCCTCAATGGGAAAGAGAACACTTATTGGAGCAAATCAACAGGTGTAAACTAACAAAAACTCCCTCTATTATTGATTGAAAGCTGTTGGTGCTTGCTTTTTCTGCTGATTTAGGTTTTGTAGAATCAAAATAGAAAAAGAAAAAGGATTATCAGTCCTTTGAAAAAAAATAAGAAAACAATAGAAAAAGAGATAAATATATAATATGCAAATATAAATTTCTTTGTGCCTTGGACTGGAAAATTAAAATTCTATCCATGAGTGGGGCAGAGATAGACTGCTGTAGTTTACTCATCACTAACATTTTTTCGCAGTAATATCTTTAACATCAATAAAAAATTGTTGCGTACCTTTAAAAGTACTTAATTTTCTTATGATTATCACATTCTTATTTTGTGTAAAAAAAAAAAGACTGCCAAAATATTTTTATGTTCTTAATACTTATATTCCTAATTTTGTTATTTTCAGCCTTTCTGCGCTTGACCTCATTAAACCAAAGAACATGACGATGAGGCGTTACTTACTTCATCTTCATATTTTTGACTATTCCATCAGAGAAAATTTTGTAAGTCTGTACCACGAATTTCCAGAGATGCTTGAACTGCTGTGGAGGGCCATTCCAGACTCAGTTATAACGAAAGACGAAGTAAGAACTGTTTTGGCGAAGAATTTGCAAGATGAAAGCCCGGACACTATCAATCAGATTTTCGAGGAATGGGATGAAATGTTTTGCAACTCTCCGATTCAACCAAGAAAACTACAACATTATGCCCGCTGCGTTATCCGAAGGAAACTCAATTCTAATTTCAAGTTGCCAGAGGGCATTTACCAGCTACCATTGCCTAAGGATTTGCAAACTTATTTGAATTTGGAGTGGTGAAATGCATCGTGATAAATGGCGTAGTATTTGGTAATTGTATCAAATACTTTACTACTATTTATTTACGGCTTCTACTCTTGAAATGGCCTGGAAATCATGAAGATGATGAAATAATTATTTTAAATATATATTATTGGTATACAATCGAATGAAAATCTTTCAGAATTGAAATTTTCGTCCCTTCATTGACATCAGTTACTCTTTTACATCTTCAATTTACTTTACAAACTGCCCATTACCCTCTCGGGACCTTACCCAGACTATAGCTCTGTTCTCTTCACCGAGGCTCTACAGTTGAGGACCGGATTCATAAAATTTCCTCAACAGTCTATCTTAATCAGAGACTTCCTCGGTTTCTGATTCCTTTTGACTTACACTTGATGATTTTAAATATTATGGTGTTACTACAGATAGACAGATGTGATTTATAGACAGATGTGGCCAGCAAATTTTTTACGATTAATTTTAATATTGCTTATTATCAGATAGATAATTACAAAACCTCTTTATATATTCCGCAAAACGTATTTTTGTATCTTTGTCACCATACCCCAAGAAATGCGGAAATTAATAAATCATGAAGACGTATGTCATATTTTACTGGATATCCAGTAAAATATGACATACGTCTTGATGCCAGAATATCATTGATATCTACAAAATATCCAAATAGCTGTGGTAAACCATCCAGTTACATGATGATAATCGGAGAATGGATGTCCTGTGGGTATTTGGATAGTGGGAGATTTGGTGGACATCTGTCCTCAATATTTTAAATATACCTTAGACGTCTCCTAGATATACATAAGATATCTATGGGCCATTCTGATATTCTTCGGACATTTATATAAAATAATATACAGACAACATCTAAGAGATATTTAAATACAATCTACTTTGATATAATTTAGATATTATTATCTTTTTTTAGTAATTAAAAACATACCAGAATTATCCAAATTTGTAAAAGGTTTTCTGATTCAATTTTCTTTATTAGTTTTCATATATCATTTCCTATAACTTTTACAGGTTATTTACATGGACAATATTCAATAACAATGCATAGCAGTTTTGTGAAAATATTTTTAGTATTTTTCAAAAAAATTTAATTATTGGTTTAAAGATTAATACTTAAATTGAAAATAAATATAATGGAAAAAAAATGCTTTTATTTGTATTACTTACTTTTATTTAATATTATTAAAAGATCACAAATGCAATATAACTTAATTTATAAAAATTTACTGAGAATCAATTAATGAGTTCTATTATTTAAATTTATTCAAAATTAAATCATATAAAATTTTGTTTACAATCAAAATTCGAGAAATCTTTGTACAGTAGAAATGGAACGTAAGCAAAACTGAACTATGTGTAAATGTTTATGATGGACTTTTTTCTATTTTCTTAAATATTGAAATTGGAAGTATTTGCTTGAAAAAAAGAAACACTTTACTATCGCATTACTCTTTGATGTAAAAAAAAAATAATAATGTATAGTGTTAATAGTTTGGAGTTTTTTTTTTACACATTCTTAAATTTTAAATAAATTTATTAGTTTTGAAGTAATTTCCCCATTTGTAACCATTTGTTAAAAGTACTTTCCAATTTTGTTTTCTTACAAAAATTGATTCTCCTTATAAAACAGGCTATCTGCCATGATTTTAATATTTATTGACGTTTATTATAAAATCTATACTTACCTTTCAAATAGTATTTTTTATACATTTTGTAAAACATACTTTAATAAATGAATAAATTTATATATTTTAACATTTATTTATAAATAATATTTATTGTGTGATTTATCGTTATCATTGCATATATAAGCCTATATATATATATATATATATATATATATATATATATATATATATATATATATATATATATATATATATATATATATATATACCCAGTGTGCGGCGAATAATTAATTTTATATTCATTCTCTAAGAATATGGGTCTTCATTTGCAAAAGTGTAAAATTATTAACTTTAAAAAAGATATCGAATTTATTAACCTTAATGGGTTTTTCATAATATCCTTATTAACGCACACGTTAATAAGGATATAATAAAAATTAATTATAATATTTTTAATTAATGATGATAACAAGAATGCATAATTTCAATCTCAATTTATAATACATAGGTGGATGTATTTTGTCTACTTTATTTCAGAGTTCCAGTTCTGTTTCTTATCCCTAAAACTAAGTATTGAAAATATTATAGTTTTTGAAGTAAAAATTTTAATACAAAACTTTCAAAAATAATGTTGAACAATTATTTTGAAATTTTTTAAAAATTTTTAATGTATATATCAATGTACATAAAAGTTATAGATGCATTAAATTATGATAAAATTAAAATCGTCACTATAAATAAGTCATTAAAATAAAATTAATCTCGGCATTGTGAATTAGTGTATTTTTGTTAACTTCTAGATGGAAAATTTGCCTTACAGTGAAAGCCGAAACTTTCTGAATGAACACATGCTGAATGAAATTAATATATTATCGCGTAGATGAAGAGAACGTAGCAAAGCCAATGAAAACGAAAGTGCTCAAGATTAAATCAAGATTTTTATATTATATCAATCAATCGATACTTATATACATACAGTTTTGAAACCTTCCAGACTTGTAAGGACCACAGAAAATTGAGAACTGAAATTTACATGTATATGCATGAATAATATATTTAAATTAATAAAGCAACCAGAAATAAATTTTATGTGATTTCCCTGGCTTGCTTTTGAACCCACAGCCTCGGGCTTAAGAGTCCGCGGCTTTACCGATTGAGCCACGAAGACCTTGATCGAGAGGAATAATTTTCGCTACATTTCCCTCTTCTTTAGGAGGATGCAACGTCCCGGTGCAATCTGGTATGGCTCCTTGTAACAGGTTTCCTGGAAGTAGACATCCTTTCATCATCGAATTGTCCTTTTGGATCAAGATAAGGTTTAAACCTTAGTACATGCCCGACGTCTTGTGAATTTTGACGCCTTCTGTTTCGTTCCACACTTTCTACTGCATATGTCACGTCAGACAGTCGTCGTCTTACTCGATAAGGTCCGAAGTAACGTCTCAGCAGCTTTTCGAATACTCCCACTTTTCGTACCAGGGTATAGATCCATACTAAATCCCCGATATTGTAGCTGACAGGTCGATGCCTCTCGTCTTATCGGCGTTTGTCTGCAGCTTGCGCTCGAGGATATGGAGTTTTGCTAGTTGTATAGCTTCCTCAGCCTTGGAAAGCAGATGATGCACATAACTTTCGTCAGAAGTTTCGGTATTAGATTTGAAAATTACGTCCAGAGGAGTCTGGATATCTCTGCCATGAACGAGATAGAACGGGCTAAATCCCGTGGTGTCTTGTTTTGTTGCATTGTACGCAAATGTCACAAAGGGTAGCATGGTGTCCCAATTTCTTTGCTCATCATCTAATCATCATAGACAGCATAGACATTGATAGCATGTCTGCCAATAATTTGTTGAAACTTACTGTCAATCCATTGGTCTATGGATTGTAGCCATAGACAGCATGTCCGCCAATATTTTGTTGAAACTTACTGTCAATCCATTGTTCTGTGGATTGTAGGCATAGACAGCATGTCCGCTAATATTTTGTTGAAACTTACTGTCAATCCATTGGTCTGTGGATTGTAGGCATAGACAGCATGTCCGCCAATATTTTGTTGAAACTTACTGTCAATCCATTGGTCTGTGGATTGTAGGCGGTCGTCAGAATATGTGACGTCTGGCATAACTGGTTGACATTTTTAACAATATTGGCTAGAAAATTAAGTCCTCTATCACTTATCATTTTTTTGGCAGCTCTGTGCTTCAGTACAATTTCTTCAACTATAAATCTAGTGATTTTGGTGGCCTCAGTAGTTGGTATAGCTTTTGTGACTGTGAATCTAGTCAAATAGTCTGTGCAAACAATAATCCACCGGTTGCTATTTCGGGTTACTGGAAAGCATCCAAGTAAATCTATTCCAATATTGACAAAAGGTGTTTCAGGGGGTTTTGTCTGTTGAAGCGGCTTTTAGAAGTTGCGGAGATGATTTCCGTCTCTGGCATTCTCGATAGTGTGAATTATACCGACGTATGCTCCCATACAGCCCAGGCCAAAAGTATTTTCTCCTTATCCGGTCATACATTTTGGCGAGACCAAGATTACCGGCAGTTGGAACATCGTGAAGGCTTCTTAGAACATCACTACGAAGTTTTTTAGGTACCACAAAGAGCCACTATTGTCCCAGCGAATCATAATTTCTTTTATAAAATACACCACTTCTTATTTGAGAATTTTGGAACGACTCA
Source organism: Latrodectus elegans (assembly GCA_030067965.1). NCBI lineage: Eukaryota > Metazoa > Arthropoda > Arachnida > Araneae > Theridiidae > Latrodectus > Latrodectus elegans. The sequence continues at coordinate 49,721,817 of CM057817.1, forward strand.
ACTTTCTTAAGGATTTCTGTGATGGTCTTCAACCGTTTATCCTTTTGTTGTTCTTTTCCGTGTTCTTCGATTGTTGCGATGGATGGGATATCGTCATTGCTTTCAATTGTTGGTTCAATGAGGGCTTCCTTGACAGAGAATACACATCCGCTCTTGTTGGTAATATTTATGTTGTATTCTTGTAATATGAGAGCCCATCGTGCCAGTCTTCCCGATGGATCCTTAACGTTCATTGCGAAGTAGTACATGAAACAGTATATTTTTGCATCATTTATAAATTAAAATTTTGTCAATTAGAATTCAAAGCAAAACTAAAAGCAATTGGCTTGACATTATTTATTTTTAAAGCATCAATTTTCAGTTTATTACAAAGACTGAAAAAAAAATCTCAAGTACTACTTTGCTTTTTTCAAATAATTTGTTTTGAAGAAAATTAATACATTAAAATTAAAGTGAAATCATGTTTTAAAAAAATAAAGCAATTTCGAATACATAAGAAATTAATCTACTATATAAAGAATGATCGCAAAAAATAATAATCTCTTACAACCTAAAATAATTGAAAATGGAAAAATAGAAATGAAGAAAAGAATCACTATGTATTACAGTGAAACAGTGTAATAAATTTCTGTTTATTTTAATAGTTTCATTAAATATTTATTTGTGAGAAACATTGGCTTCCCAACAATCTTAGCGAAACATCTATAACTATATCCAAACTAAACATCTATCGAAACCCGATATAAAAATATCCCCTAGGGATGAAATTTTTCAATGCTATATTCCTTACAATTTTAATATTTTATGTTTTTCACTGCTTTTATATGAATGCTTATTGTAGAAAATAAAATTTCACCTTGTTTAAAAATTATTTAGAAATGCCAAATTTTACTCCACTTTGCTTCATATATATGCGAAAAAAAGAATGTATAAAATTAAATATGATTTTGGCTGAGTTTATTCCCTCAAAACTCCCTAAGTTCCCTAAAATTCCCAAGTAAATTCCCAAGCTTCAAAATTCCCGGGAATTTTACAACTACTTCTCTTAGCATTCGCTTCACTTCTTCAGCAGTCACGCGTTTTTCGATGGTTGATACACTGTAAGGTCTTTGCTTGATTGGTGCGTTACCACATGTATCGATTTTGTACATGGCTCGTATACATAAAAAATTATTAGTTTGAATAATAAAAAATAAAAATATATAATATATAGGCTTAAACATATTTTCTGTTTTACAGTGGTTCAGTATTTTTATTCCCATTCAATGTACTACATACAAATGTTGACTACACAAGTCATTGGAATATACTAAAATCATTAAAATTATCTACTGAAATTGTAACATATATGTATATTGATATACATAGGCGATATATATATAGTCTAGAGCAAAACAAGCTGTTTTATGGCATTTTAACCGTTGCTAGTATAGATTTAAAATTGTTTTTCTTATAGACAGTATAGACTTTATTTAAATGATAAAATAAAATAAAAGAAGAAAACTATACAATTCCGGTTTTAATAAATATATATACCGGGATTAAAAGTATAGAATCCATTTACTTTTGTTCAGCATTCACAAGAATCGAACAGGGAAATAACACCTGGGAAATTGATCGTTTTTCAGTTTCCCCAATTGTACTTTTAGTACTTATATAAAAGTATATTTTTAAATTTGGGTTTGAAAATTACACATTCTCTTTTTTACAGCAAGAAAGTTTTTAATGTAATTTCGATACTTAAAGGAATTAGAATAGCAGTGAATCTTTGCTTGGAAACTCATTTAGCTATTTATATATTTAAAGATTCTGTTCAATGTTTGAAGAGGCACTTCAAATTTGTGCTTTTACAGGCTTTCGAATTTTCCATTACAAAATTGATTTTACTTTTATGGAATTTGTCAGAGAATCCCTGATTCCTGTTTTCATTTTTTTTCTGAAGAAAGTAGAAAGTTAAAAATATTTAGACCTTGTAAAGGATTTCAATATCCGTTGAGTTTTTGGCTTTTGAGAATATTTTTTGTTATTTAACGTCAATATTTGTACATCGTAATGCAAGCAGCCCTGACATGCAAAGATTAAGAAAACTACATTTTTCATCATTAACTGAGTCTGAAACTGAGGCTTTCTTCTGTAAAGACTACCGTAAGACCATTAGAAACCTAATTTCCTTTTTATCGCAGGAATGAGAGATAACTAAACTATTGCCAACTGTGGTAAAAGTGATTGTAAAAATATGTTTCGAAATTTAATCTTAAAACCATAACAGATGCAAGTTACCTCTCATCACTGCGATCGATTGCTTTTATATACATAAAACTTGATTCAACAGTATATTTGGCTTAAAAGTGTTATTTTCTTATATTATTTTCATTAGTCTGGTTTACACGTCAATCAGCTTATAGATCATCTTTAATTTCACGTTTCGTGACATTCACGTTGACATTTGAAGGTTACGAAACTTCAAAATATCTCGAATAATGATCAGAGTGCTTTAAAAATAAAATGAGAACTGTAAAAAAATTTTCCTATTTCATTCGCAATGTTTTAAATTAACAGAATTAAACTTCAAACGCATTTTATTCATATTCGCAATTCTATTCACTCTCTCACATTTTATCTTATTTCACAATCTATTGCATGAAATACTCTCACAATATGCAATGACTTTGAAATAAAATAGGATGTTTCCAAACTTATTTAAAATTCTTTTTACAGGTAATATAATTTCAATATCTCATATAAAAATATTATTGTTTTAATTCAATACCAGTATATACGTTTCAAATGTAGTACGTTTCTAAGCTGGAAACGGACCTCCAAGCAATCCGCAGTGATATACTTCAAAGAATCAATGTCGAGCATTCACGCTGTCACATCGTACATGCTCCAGTATTTTTGTTGTGAGGGCGTACCGTTTACTGATACTGTGTAAATATAGCTTCGGGAAATTGCTCATCTTCTTCTCAGAAATACAAAGGGAAGGGTTTTCTGATAAATAGCGATTGAAAATGCATTTTCAAATGTGCCGAAAGGAGAAGAACTCTGATGGGAACCATTGGAAGCAGTTTAAAAAGTTTTTGAGCTTAGTGGCCTTATAAACATTTATAAAGAACTCAAAAACTCCACACTTGTTGTTTTCATTTCTATAATTTGAAAAACGCTTATAGCAGTAATTAAAGGAGAAAAAAAAGCGGTCATGTGAATATTGTTTAAATTTACTTCATTAAAATATTAACGCAATTTTTCACTCGCTTCTTTTCAACAAAATCAATGAGATTCCGGTTTGTTTTAAAATGTAATCTAATACTTTTGCAAATTTTAAAAGATTTTAAATAAAAAAATATGAAATATTTTATGCTTATCAGTTTATAAAATCGGAAAAAAAATTAAATATTGGATTGATACAGAATAAACAAAAATCACTAAATTTAATTAATTAGCTTAATTAGGGCTCGAATTTAATCTATAATTAGAATCACAAATTAACAACTTAATGTAAAGTACATTTTTATGGTTCATATTCAATTCTGTGTTAAATTACATTGTTTTTATGCATGAGTTTACATGAATTTTTTTTTCCTAAATTTTTTCTTCATTCTGAATTATGCCCATTTGTATTCAAATAGGCGTTTTCCATACCAGTTTCGTAATTCAGATTTTTAACAGCAGCCTTTTATTTAATATAAATTACGAAATAAGAAAAAAATGTAGTCTTTAATCTTATATTTATATTGTGGCAACAGAATTCCGGCGTCACAGAATACGTCACTCAATGTATATAATTAATGGGACTACTAATTTCATTTTTTTTCAGCTTCACAGTGATGTTAGAATTGCCCAGCAATACTAAGGATGGAATCATAAGTTTTTTCAGAATTCTTAATTTGTTATTTTATGATTTGCTATTAAATCCTTATGTATTTAAAAAATGTTAGTTTGGAATAAAAAATATTAACACTATCGAATCGTTTGGTGTCATGAAATAAATTTTAAGAAATCATCCCTGCAACAGTTAATTCTTCAGTATCAAATGATTTTTCTTTTAAATGTATCACAATGTTATGTGTATTGATGCAAGAACATAATTAATTTATAGTATGTGTGCCTTACAGTTATTACAAAGAATTCCTGTTCAATCACAAATACATTAAACGGTCTCAAATAAATATGAATATCTTTTTTAGGAAAACTGATTTGTTCAAACATATTATTCCCTGATTTTCTAAATACATCAAAAATTTTTTACAAAACTACAGATTTTGCATGTCTTTTACTTTTGGAAGTTTAATTTGATTTTTTTTATTACATCCATGTATTAGATTTTCATAAAATATTTTGTAAATATTTGTTCATATATTCATCATTATTTACTTTTTGCTGTAAAGTATAAACCTAGAAATGTTTCATTAATAAAAACCAAGAAAACGGGATAATACATTAAAATTTGTTTGAATTTACATTTGTTTCAAAAATTAAAAATATTTAAGCAATTTTCTTAAGAATGAAATAATATTTGTCTTAAATTATTTTCCTCATAAGGAAAAATAATAACCTTCTTTAAATTACATATTAAAATTATTTTCCATATTAAAGAAATCTAAAGTAATTTTTCTAAAGCCTTCGCTAACATTTTTCTCTGCAATACTGTAACTGTGACTGGGGAACACCTTTTTAATTACCTCTCTTTTCTTGATGTTCGTGGTTCTGAAGCTTTTGGAACCTTTCCCGGTTCTGGTGATGTCTCCGTATTGTACTTTACTTCATGACGCCTTATGTCCTAGGGGTACGTTGGCGGGCAAATATTTATATGTGTGTGTATATATATACATATATATATGTATATATATATACATACATACAAATATATAAGTGTGTGTATATATATATATATGTATATATATATATATACATACATACAAATATATAAGTGTGTGTGTATATATATATATATATAGGTAAAGATAGACTTTTATTTTACTTTTGAATGCCTCATATGGTTAATAATATTTTTATAATTCTTTTAATGATAAAATTAGAATCGGGGGAGCTTAAAGAAACAATAATTTCTATTTATGATTTAAGAGTATGTATGCAATTCATTTACTCTGATGACTTAGTTTTATCACCAATGCAGCAAAAACTTCAATATTTAGCTCAAATTTTTGATACTCACTGAAATAATTTCATTAAGTAAAAATTAGCTACGCTCATTAAAGTTCTTATATTTATTTTTGAATTGTACAATCAGTATCCTAAGCTTATAAAATAATTCCATTATAAATAAGTATCTAATTTTAAAAATACGAGCTCATTTATAGTTAAGTCAAATTTATTAACGACAGTTATTAATAGTTATTATAATCATATAAAACTTCTTCAAATTTTATGAAAAATACAGGATTAATCTATAAAATCATATTAAATTTCAATAAGAATTAATTTAAACATCTGCATGAAATATTGATTTAAGTAAAAGTATTAACAAACCTTGGTGAATATTTTTGTTATTTTAATTTAAACACATTTATGTTTTGGAAATTTAAAATTCAATAATATAATTTATATTACTGTAAAATGACATTATCATATAAATTAGAACATATGCTTTAAAAGTGAATTTTAAGTTAAAGAATTTTTAATTTTCTAATAATCTCAAAAATTTTGTCAATTTTTCGGGAAACTATATTAATTTATGTAATGAGATTTTACTTGAAAACATGTTAAAACTAGCATTGATTATTACATGAAATGAAAGAATAAACCACAGAGCATAGTTGACAAATTAATATTGTAAGTAAAGAACTTTAGAATACAGTCAGAGAATGCATTATTTTAAATAAAGAACATAAGATTTCATTTAAAAAGTTGGAAATTAAAGAACTTTTAATCTAAATACCGATAATTACAATATTAATTATTGAAATATTTTGCTCGTGAATATAAGAACATTTAGTAAAAAAATATTGCTATAAAGATTTTGTATGAAAATATTTACTGATCAAAATGAGAGAGATAGTGAAGATTCATTTCATCCAATTGTTTGTTGGAATAACCACATAATTTGCACGTGAACGAAGTTTCGGGAACATAGATTTGGCTCTGAGGCACACTTGTTTCCTTTGAAGTTGGCTGAAGAGGATTTCTCCAAGAAGATTGTCTTTCAGCATGTTTCTCTTTATTGCATGCGCTTCCTTCAACGCCGTTATGTTGAGTGTTGTGGCAGGGAACCATATTTCCTTGATTGTAATTTTCGTATTTTCCACTTTCCTGGTGTTTACGAAGACTAATTAACTGGGAAGCAGACAGGCCACATTCATTGCGTACGCGTGGCTTATCATCCGCATGTATTCTGTAATGATCGCTGAGAAGTTTTTTTCGTGGTAAACATAGTAAACAATATTGACAGAGAAATGACGTCGTGCCAGTAAGAGCCCTTTCGTAAGCCATGAAATTTTTTCCCACGGAAAAGCTGTTTCCAGAACACTTACAGCCGTACAGTTTTTCTCCTGCGTGAGTTCTGTGAAGATCAATGAGTAATAAGTACAGATAGTGTCTCGAGACAAAGCCCCAAAAGTCGGCTCAGATGGGAATCCTAACGCTTGTGCATTTGAAGAAAATAAATAATTTGGCGGATTCGATGAGAATTCTGATTAGATTTGGCGAGACAGAAGGAGGAAACAAATCAACAAGGGGGTAGGGTGAAGGGGTAATACACTCGATCACGTGGTCATGAACTGCACACACCTGTTACTTCGTACTGTTACAGTAATAATTTGTCTTCATTTTAATATTTATTTTGCATCATTTAATTGATTATTTTATCCGTACAATATTTTATTTAAATTTTATCCAATTTTATTTGAAATATTTGCATAGAATTCCATTACTTTAAATCATTTAAATACAAATAGTATTAAATACAAATAGAGAAGTTTTTCTGCTCACCTATGCTTTTAGTCAGGGATTTCTTCTGACTCTTCCAAACAATAAAAAGAAGCGGGAAAGGCTCCCTACGTACTGACATCTTTCACCCTCCCTTTCTTGATTGATTGATCTAGGTTTGAACGGGATATCTATCTGATGTGAGCCATTTACCTCGTTTTCTAAACAGTTTTAATTCCTAGAATGAGATATGCATTATGATATGCAGTCACTAATATTTACAAAACACAATAGCAATTAAGTGTTCCCAAAAGGTTGCACTCTGAATCACAGTAGTTTTTAACTTAGGTAAAATGAGAATATTTTCAATGATATCACAAACATAATAAATTCCCTCCGTTTCTTGCTAGGAATTATGAACGTCCTTGACCATAATTAATACATAATATTTAGTTAGGGTCTTGGGAAGATCTGAATAATTTTAGTTTTACTTGAAAATGGAAAAAGATGGGATTTGATTCAATTATTTTCTTGTAAATGCGATGACAGAACTCAAGACATTGGAAAGAGAAAAAATTATTTTCAGAAGAAAAGCATAGCAAGCGCAGGTTTACTTTTAAAAGTATAAAAATTTATTAGGATATCAGAAATTTATTTTCTGTATGTATGTTGATGATTGGAATGTGTCTAAGAGACATTTTTTTTAATTTGCACATTACAATAATATAATGTTTTCACTTATAAAAAATTATAAATAAGACGGGGACTCTTATACATTTATATTTCAAAAGCTTAATAACATTTCAATAACAGCCTTTAAAGTTACAGCATAAAATAATTTTTATACTTCATTACATGTAAAAAAATCATTGAAAATTTTTTGGCATGTTACTCGCAATTCACTAATTTTCTTAATTTCAAAATTATTTGTCATCCCTATTCAAGAAACATTGAAATGATATGAGCGCAAATACATTTGTATATTGATGTGGAAATTTGTTAAAAGTAGTTCATCGCAATTTAAATAATTATTTGCAATTTATAACCTTGATAATTGACCTTATAAGTTATATTTATCTATAAACATAGTTGTCTCTATGAATTATTGAAATCATACCTATTTACGCATAAATGAATTATTCTTTTTTAATATTTAGTAATGGGAAATATTGCATCCTTTATTCATACAGGGGATGCTTGAATGCCTTACACAATGGATTTCAAAAAAAAAATATCAGTATACAAAAACAAATGCTTCCAAATATGCAATAAAATTTATTTTATTATTTAAAATGTATTTTAAAAATTTGCTAAGACAGGAATTTTTACATTTGTTTATTAAAAATACACACATTTAGACTTTCATAATAATACTTTAAAATGATCAAAGTTAACAATTAAACAGTAGTTTCCCTTCAAAATGTAAAATTTTGACTATTAAGTGTATAAGTGCAGTATAATAATTTCAGTTAATGAGCGAGAGAGAGAGAGAGAGAGAGAGAGAATACTGTATCTGAATCTTGAGATGGTTATATAAGGAAACTATTTTAATTTGTTTAAGTGTGACTTAAACAAATTAAAGTAGATTCCTTATGTAAGTATGACGTAAAAATATCAAATAGCGTTTGATGAGGAATTCAAAATAATGGAATAATTTAAAACAAATGTTAGAATGATAAGGTGAAGATAATATTTCAGTTGATTTGTTATACATTTAAGTCATACATATTCATATACCTCCCCCCTCTGTCCTAAATGCCATGGACACCAAGCTTCTTTATTTGCATAAATATACTATGGGGCGAAATCTACACTTCTCCCCTCCTTGTGATCGATTTCCTCTCCGTCAACGGATTCCTAGATTTGGTGTGAATCCGTCAGACCCTTGGAGATAAGCAACAACAACCTGATAAGAATTGTTGCACAGCAATCACATGACGATGCATGTTTAAAGAAAACAACGAATCGTATTTACTGGAATTATGCAAATCTAAATTCACGTAGTTTAATTATCTCGATTTCACTGTGAAATCGTATAGCTTTGCCTTAAAGAGAATGTATTTTGACAGGAAAACCACACTTAAAATGTAAGGACAAATATTATTTCTTATTTTTATGAAAACATTAATATTTAAAACTATGATATTGTTATTGTAATTAAAAATAAATATCATTCCCTAAATACTTCATTTATTAGATTTTATAGAAAAAAAATGCTAAAGTTTTTAATTTTATCGCATATAAAAATTTATCAATTTAGTTTTCACCATGTTAAGAAATTCTAATATTTTGCTGCAATTTTAAGCTCATAATAATAAAAAAAAATTTGCTATTATTATCAGTAGTTTGCAAAGTGATATAAAAAATTAATCTTGGTAGTCATTTATGAGCACTTGAAGGATTTAATTGTAAAAATTAGATAAGTTTCTTTAATTTGTTGTCAAAATTAATTACATATTCTGTAGCTTTTTAGAAAGGTAAAACAATTTTTGTATTTAATCATAAATAAGAAAATCATCAAAATACTTTTGCAGGTTAAGAAATTTTACGTTGAAATTAGTTGTCATTTCTACATATGTAGCTAAAACTCACTGAAATAATATAGGTGTTGAAATATCGTCGGTCTCAAAGAATTTGTATGTTTCAGTGGTAAAATTCAGATAAATTTTAAATAATTATTTTCTAAAATAAAAATTATAACTTATAAACTCTTATCGATAAATTAAATTCCATAAAAGCTAGTTTAATTTATCACGAAAAAATCAATAATCAGTGAAGTAAAAGAAATATAGTTTCAAAACCCATGTTTAAGAAGCGTGATTATGAAAATTCTGGTATGTTTGGCAATCGTCGCTAATAGTTTGGTACATGAGGTCTGACGTAAAGTGTATTCTGAACTAATACTAAATTTCCAAGCTTGTAATGAAGAAAATTCTAATATTTGCATGAAAACTCAAATTAAAAAAAAATTTTAATTTTGAAATTTAAAGAAATGAGTGAAGTAACATATTTCTGTTTTTTGATGATGCTTTAAAATTGTAGATTATTCCCAAAACATTTTGAAGAGTAAAATACACATATTAGGAATAAATTCATTCATTCATTAAATGCAAAATTAGATTGAAAATAAATATATATTAAATATATTACATTGATTCAAGCAATTAATACTTTGAGTACATACATCATATTATAATGAAGTCACATTATATGTGATTAAAAATAAACATTTTTTTTTAAAAAAAGAGACTATTATGTAAGTAATTTATAAAATTCATTAACAATATTTATAAAACTCGACTTAGAGTTAATATATATAAGTTAATAAATATTGAATATTATATGTAAAATATAACATCACAAAAATATATCGTTTTCATTAGTTTCCTGAATATAAAATTTGGTTAATAATTTGATGTATAATTTATACCAAGTTTGGCAAATAATTATGAATTTTATCCAAACAAGTTGTATGTTTCATTAAGAACTACGGGATACTATTAATAGAGAAATTTCATTTATTTCATTTAGTCTAAGTTAAATTAGAACATTAGTATAATTTCTAATTCAATCATTTAGTCTAGGTTCAAATCATTAAGAAATAGGAATAATTTCACTCGAAAATTAAATTCTAAACTATATAAAATTTAAAAGTAATCATCCACAATATTACATCACTTATAATAAATCATGGAAATCACACAATTAAACAAGGTTATTTTAATATTTTAACATATATTTATACTCAATTGTAAAGTGCTAAGATATTGTATATTAACAGCAAAATTTAGAGTTAATAAAAGATTTAATTTTATCCTTCAAAAACATTAGAGAATTTCTTTTAAATATTATTAGAAATAAATTTTATTAGTCAACTCCATTTAAAAGTCACATCTTTAATGCAATCTACATATTATTTGAGTATTATAAATCATCGGCCTGGTATTTTAGATTTTTTTTAAACTCTAATCTAATATTCGATTAGCTGTAGAAATCATAAATGATCAGCTGTGAAAGAGATTGGTTCTTCCCCGTTTGAACCCAGGAACTACGCAGTACCAGAAACAATCAATTATTTTGTAATTGGGGGATAATGTGGGAAAGGCAAACAAAATTCGAAAAGGACCATTAAATCCTTCATGATAAATGTAATTTCTCAAAATGAAGTTTAATCATCTGGAGAAAGGCCAGGTGCATTAGGAGAATTTATTGTTTCTTCACTTTTTCTGATTTGAATCGGTGAAGAAGAATGGATCTAGGGTTTGTTAGGTTCCTAGCCTAAAAGGCCATATGCCTTCTATTCCTAAGAAATTTTCCTGCACCTAACTTTAGTTGAGATGAACATAATGATTTCAAAACATAAGAATATTTAAACAAAAGATTTAAGAAAATATTTTGCTTAGGTTAAAGTGCTCCCAACGAGAGTTCTTTGCATGAGATTCAATAAACATAAAAAAGAAAAATTTGATTTAAATTTCAAGACAGATTATCTTGAAATGTAAATCAATTTGCTATCTTTAAATTTTGAGCCCAAATATTTTTAAATATTCTGCCTTTTTCTTTTATATGAAAATGTTGTCCTAGAGATAAAAAAAATAAATTAAAAAATATTTTAAGTAAAATGCAATATGCATGATATCAAGAGAAAGATATGATTTTATTTTATAGGACGAATAATATTAAAAATGAATAAAATCTTTAAAATAAAAAGTGCAAGTGTATGTAAAAAAGGAGACAAATAACTTATTCGTTTGAAATGTTGCTTTGTAAAAAAAATGTTATTCCAAAATGTTAGCATTCAAAAACTTTTCTATAGCTAGTTTGCTGAATATTTTAAAATATATTTGAAATTAAAGAATAATTTATCAATATATATTTTATAATAATTTGAGAAATATCAAATGAAAATTTATTGCCAATTTTTTTATTGATGAGGGAAAATTATTTTAAAATTTACATGAATAGTTTATGTAGAATATTTGTATTGAATAAGAACAGTTGCAAATATATTTTTACTCCTAATTTGCTAAGAAGCATCATAAATTTTATTTAGTAGCAATAACACTTAAAATATGGATGAAAAGAACATAAAATAAAATAATAATAATAATCGCATTTATAAATAGCTTATATACTTTATCATATATCATATTATTTTGTTGTATATACTTACAAGTAATAATTAAGAAATTTAGAGAGGTGATTTAATAATCATAAATGATCCAGTTCAATTCTATTTTTTTAATAAATAACTACTCTATGCCTTTGTTAATAAAATAATACTTCGGAAGAGATCTTCAACCTACGCGTGAGATTGCTCCCGAAAATGTCGGAGAGAGACAGAAAGAACCGAAAGAGTTGTAATCTTCAACTCCTGATCATGGAGAATGACGTCAGACCTCAAGACTGAATACTCCGAGCCTCCAGTACTCACAGGAGAAGATCGTCGACATTATAGAGTGCATTCCTGTGACATTTTCCTGAGTGCGGAATTTAGGAATCTGTTTCTAGTACCTGAGAAGAGTTTCCCCCAACCAAAAGTGCAGCGAAAAATTTCAGAATGTCACGAAATTCATCAGTTTTTCTGGGACCTACTGTTTATGAAATTTCCTTGTAAATTATAAATTTGTAAAGGAAAATTTAGTCAAAAATATTAAATTTCATGAACCTAATTTCTGCACACCTATCCTACACTGTAAAAAAAACGGTAGAAATACAGTAAAAATCACTGTTATTTAAATAGCTGTCATAGGAACACTAATGATTACGTAAAATTTTACTGTAAAATTCAGCCGCAGAAAATCGTTGCTATTGCGCATGCGCATTGAGTTTCTTTTGTTTCTTTTGAGCAAAGAAGTTTCTTTTGTTCCCGAGACAAATGAATCAAATTAATTTTTCCATTTATTTGCCCTGGTTTTCGCTTAATGAAGTTGGTGATATTTTGAAAATAATTGTTCCTTTGGTTGAATTTGTATTGAAATTTAATCACCAAATTTAAGGTTATGTAAACTTTTCATATTGTTTATTATGCAAGTTGTTAGCTGCTATTATGTATATAAATTCTTATAAATTTGACTGAACATTTCAAAAAATTCTAAGCTGAAATTACAAATGATCATATTCACTAGTATTAATTCAGTTTCAATATTTTTTACTTTTTATTAATATTTAAAATATTTCGTAGTAGTTTGGTAACATAATTGATTATTATTTCAACTATCAAATTTTTCATGAAATTAGAGTTGTATTTAACTGCTTCAATTGATATAAAATTGCTTAGCATTATTTTTTTATACAAATATATATATATTTGTCGTACCGTAAATTAAAATTGAATAATCGTCTACTGTTATATTCCTTTAGATATACATTATTAAATATGTTAACGGAATTTCTATTTTATTTCATTGTAGAAAATTCCTGATTTTTCTTTCATTGTAAAATGATATAATTTATTGTATATTAACTAAATACAGCATAATTGTTTATATTTTTATATAATTTTTTGATTAGAATTTTATTAAAAAATGTTTATTTTTTAATGCAGATCATTAAATTGCATTCTAATTATGATCATTAATTCAATTCCATTTTGTAACATGCATTAAAATAATCCTTTTTAGGCATAAATGTTTTTAAATTCTTTCAATACAATAATATTACAAATAATGATATTTATTAGAATAAATGGTCTTGTGCTTAGAATTTGCATGAAATGTAAAAATGCATTTCTATAAAAAATGCAATGCTTTTTTAAAAAATCTATTTTTTAAAATCGTTATTTTATAACAAATATATAAGAAATATTTCTTTTTTAAATACATATTAGGAAGTACTATTCGAATTAAGGTCATTTATTTAGAAAATGTAAAGTTTACTATTTTATAGCCATGATTAATTTTTTCTATTTATATTACTAATTATAACATTAATTAAAAGCCTGTTTGGGAAATCTTGTTGGTTGTCTGATATTGATAAAAAAAAATTTCAGGCAACACTTTTTTTTTTTTTTTTTGTAAAAAATTATTACTACAAATTTTACTTTAAATTATTAAAAAAATGCAAAATATTTGTAGTGTTATATATGATTTTTTTACATGTTAGTGAAGGAATCTGAAATTCAGAAAAAGAAAAGCTAATTTAAAAATATAATTAAAAAACAAATACATGAGTGGAAACTTTGTAATTTGTTCTTGCTTAACGAATTTAAAATATATTGTGCTCAAGATTTTTCTAACACTACTGTGCACATTAAGTACTACCTTCCAAAATAGTCATTTTTTTTAAAAAATTTAATTGTATCTATGTTTAAGGGAAATAAGATTTTATGAAGAAAGTGTTTGATATGTAAAGGAAGTTCTAAAAATAGAATAATCGCAAATAACTTTTAGTAGTAAGATTATTCAAAGTAAAGTCTCTTCATATCAACTTCAGCCATATTTGAAAGCTGGAATAGATATATATAGAGAGAGAGTTTTGTAAGCACTTGTAATTTTAAAAGTTTTCTATTTTTCCTTCATTGTGATGTCCGACAAAAAGCCAAAATGCAGTGTGTTTTTTGATGTTATGATTGAAGAGGTTGTAAAATTAATATGAGACTCTTCCATTTCAAAGAAAATATATTAACACACCTAGTGATATTTTCACATTAAAACAAAGATGGCTCTGCTTATTTTTAAAGCAAAGCATTTTGGACCATTTTAAATGTTTAACTGCTGTAGATTTAAGTGAAAAACTTAAGTTTGCATCAGTTACCAAAATTAAAAGAATTGTTAATTTCTTTACAACTTCTCCTTCTGGAGGTTGTAAAATATAATCTTCAACTATTGAGGAATTGGATGAAAAAGAGAATGTCGGAGCGTGTATTGTTCTTCTATCTGCATATCTTGAAGAAGACTTGAAAAAATATTTAGAAGTATTGCAATAAAGTATTCTAAACTTTATTGAAAAAATTACTGCCTAGTAAATTATAAATAAGAAATTCATAAATAAATATAAAAATTAATCATAAATAAATTAATCAGGAATTTATTTATTGGTTCTAATTTTCACATTTTCTCAGGATGCAGTAGATATTATAGACTTACCTTGCACACCATGTTTATTAATTTGTGGTATGTATTATTTATATATTTCATAAGATTGGAAATGTTTTAATTCAAAAGCAAAAATTTGTTATTACATTTATTGACCTTCTCAACGACTGTTTTCTCTGCTAACATTCTATTTAAAATGAATCGTATGAATATATAAAATTCTAAGAAAATCTAAATAAATTGCTTTAGTTAAAAATATATCTTTTTTGATACAACTTCAATTGTATTCTCCTTTATTTATCTCTTAGTACGCATATAATGCCGTAAATATGCAGATTTCATAAACAGCAAATTCTTTTTTTATATTTCCTAATTTAGCACTATTTTATGTATTTTCTTATTGAAATTAAAGTTTTCTTATAAGAAAATACAAAATTGATCTCACTCTAAGACAATTTAGATTTTACTTTTGAGGTAACTATTTACGAGTTAAAGAAATCTAGTTTTACGCAAATGTTTTCTAAAATGTTATTTCATAAATTATTATTACTTTGACACATTATAGCATTTTACTTTTTCTGCTTGTTTTCAATTAAAATATTTTTAAACTGTGTATATATGTATGTAAAAGAAATGTCCTTATTCTATACAAAAATTTATTAATTTAAAATCGGCTTTTGTAAGTTATCTTTAAATAATAGGCAAAAGGTTCATGTTTCGAACTTTATTTCTAAAAATTTGTAATTCACAGTTCCCATTGGAATTGTTATGATTTGCTTCTCAGAGGAAATAACTTTCAATGACATAAATGAATCCTTATAAAACAAATTCTATATTCTCTTTTTAATTAAATTTGTTATAATTAATTAGTTAATTAGTTAATTAAATTAGTTATAATAATTTATAATTAGTTTTTCAAGATAGAAAACATCAAATAGAATGATTTAATTGAAGTAAAGATTTTATCACCTTCATAAGAAGTGAGACATTCATTACCAAAAATTCTTATCATGAAATTGCTAAAATCCCTTGAAATAATTTTTATCATCAAAATGATTGTGATTGCATAAAAATAACAACCACTTGTTATCTATTAAAAGAAGTTTATTTTAAAGAAATTCAATCAATAATATAAAACAATAAAAAGTTCTTAGTATTTTATTGAACTGTTAAACAACTTTTCCACTGAAATATTCAGCTCTTGAAATTTTAAATTAGTTATTAATGTGTCTGGTTTCTATTTTTTTGTTTTTCAGGTGATTGTTCAACTTTGATCCCTCGCTGGGAACGAAATCTAAAAAAATCTGTCAAGGATGGAATCCAAGCATGTGTTTTTGTCACTTTTAAATAATTTATCCATCTTTAAATGGCTATAATTATTAAAATGTAAATAAAAAAATTCTTTATAATTATCTATATTATTGTATTGTCAACTATATTACTTTTTTCCTCAGAATCTTTATTTGCTTTTATTATAATGGAAAAAATCGATTACTTTAAACAATATCATAAAGAAAACTTTTATTGTCTTTACAGTATAATTAAAATACTATATCATTAACTAATTCCCCTTTGGTATTTTTAGTAAAATGGAATGTATTGTAAGGTTTCCTTTTATCCTAAATCTGTAGAATCACAGATATATCAAAACTCAATTCTATGCTTAGCTCTGTATCTCATTCAATATAACGGTTATTTCTTAATTTTTTTTTAAAAAAATATGCAATAATAAAAATTCAACCTTCTGTTAAAGTTACGATATGGAGATAAGAAAAATAAACAATTTCGTTAGGTATTGAAAGTTAAATTATTGATCACAAAACGTTCTGAAAAAAGACATTCGCAATATAACAGTAGTTATATTTTTGTGCTTTGCATAAAAAATGCTTAATAATAGTTAGCCCATAGATAGGAAATTAGCTATTAAGTATTCAAAATTGATTTGTACTCTACTTTTATCTTTACAGAACATGATGACAGCTGTGTAAATAGCCATAGCAGAAGGTTTTGTAGAATATGCAACAAAATGCATATTAAAATGTGCTGTAAAAATAACAATAAAAAGTACTGTAAAAATTACAGTAAGAAATGCTATAAAATTTACAGTGAAAAGTGTGGTAAAAATTACAGAGAAAAGAACTGTAAAAGTTTTACGAATATGCTGTAAAATTTACAGCATATTGTACTGGCGCCCAAAACGCCAGCAGATTTTGCTGTAAAATTACAGTATTTTTTTAGAATGTACCTGTAGTACAGCTTGGCCAGATTGGGTACGCTACAATGACAACTACATTAGAGTGCTTAGCCCAATTCGCAATGTTGTCAACAGTGACAATAGAAATTATTCTATTCTACATTTTGAAATTTTTTTCTTCTATTTCACAAAAATGGGGAAAAATTAATTTTCATACTAAAAATCTTAATGAATCGTATAAAAAGAAAAGAAAATTCAAAACCTTTCTTTCTAATAAGAAAATTTTATAAAGGTACTTTCGATCGAAAAGTTATCTAGTTTTTTTTAAGTTAATGAATAATAAATAATTCTAAAATTTAATATCCTTATATTTCATAAAAAAATAAATTATTCAACGGAAATATGTTTTAAATAATATTACAGTGAGTATAAGTTTATTTTGACGAAAATGTAATAATTTAGAGATTTCATAAAACTCATGGTAAAGGGTAAGAGAGATAAGCTTCTATTGGCCAAGGGTAGATGACTGACCTAGCACCATTGACTGATAGTGTTAAGTGTGAAAAATGGAGGGACTTTCATGCCTAGAATGGTAATACTAGGATTGAAATAATTCCCTACATGCTTCACCCACACCTCTCCAGAACACCCTCTTGCCACAATGAGGCCTCTAGCAGGAATGTTCTAGCAAACAGGACCACAGAGGTCCATTCATTTCTTATGGAATCAAACCCCAATAATCACCTTGTCACACATTGGCCTTGAGATGATTAGTTCTGGAATTACCAGGACCAGCATCGAACCATGGACAAACAGTCCAGAAATAAGGAACACAAGCTACCCAGGCTTCATCACTTCTAAAATGAAATTCATTAATGAAAGACCTTTTATATATAAATCAGCTTTATAATTATCTACAATTGTCGTACGGTTAATTACATATTGTGCTGTAAATTTTCCTATACATTATTTCCCATAAAATATTAACGCAAAAGCCTTAGCAAAACTAATTGTTCGTAAGTAATGAGTTCTGATAAACTTCTAAAAATGAAAGACATTTTTCTCTTAATGGAAGATCTTTTATACATAAATGGACTTAATAATTATTTACAATTGTGGTGTTATGATTTGCTATACTTAGTGTTGCAAAAGTTCTTATCTAATATCCCTTTGGAATAACAATGCAAAATACCTGTACAAAACTGAATGTTCGTAAATTATAGTACACTCTGATATTTATTTCTCTAATAATTCTCTCATTTTGCATTTATTATTGAAAATTACAGATTTAGATCATAGATTTATTAATTATAATATGGGCTTATATCACATTTCGAAATATTAAATATAAAAATTAGTTTGCTTTTTATTTTCATCAAAATAAGTGAAAATTCAAAAAATTTTCATTTTCTTGGTTTGATTAACAAGTAGATGTAGAAATACAAAACTTCCAGGTTTATCATGCTCTGTTTATATCAGGAACTTCCCATGAGTGTTTACTTAAGCTATTTTGTTTCACGATTTAGATCCATGAAATCTTGAGCATTTTAAATTGTTGGATTAAGATAAAGAGAGCAAAAAAGACGCTAAAACCACAATAAGAAGTAAAGTGCATTTTAAATGATCGTAAAAATACAACTTTAGCTGTTATTTTTACCATTGGAATACTGAAAGTCAAAATCAGTTCTGAATTTTTACTTGTTCTTGGAAAGCCTTTCTTAGACACTTTTACACCAACGATTTATTTTTGACTCAATAAGATTTAAAAAGTATTTATTGATATATACTTGCGGATGTGTATATATTTTTCTGCTTTGAGCACAGTTGTTTTCCTACGTGCTTAGTTTAACTCATAATAAGCAATAAATTAGAACTAAATAACAGTAAAAAACTTTCTGGATATTATCTTCAATCTTTTCCAAACACATATATTACAATAAACGTGCACATATCAAACCTTTTGTAATCATTATTTCCTTTAAATATAACCCCTGGTAAATTAAAAAGAAATGGCCTTTATTACGCGTCAAATTAAAAAGTCATGAAAAGATTGAATTGGACTTGGAGAGGAGTCAAATAAATTGACTAATAACTCGCAAATAACGGATCACGCAGGAACTTTTCTTTTTAACTCTATGCTTACAAGAATGGGTTCGCTTTCATATTCCTTTGTTAGAACTAAATATTTGTAATTTTCCAAAATTAACTATAATCTGTCCAGCCAATGTCAAATTATTCGAAGTATGTCACAATGAAACTGAGGGAGGCAAAAAAGACCAAACCCCCATTTCCCGTCTCTTGAAATTATCTGTTCTCCAGAGATTGTCAGAAGTATTCAAAGCATTGGTTAATAAATTTTTCTTTACAAAAATATTTAAGATTTAATGGTATAAATAATACTTATCTTTAATTTTTTTTAAACATTCTTTACATAATATAAATAACAATCACTCTTTACAAATATAGTAAATAAAACTCTCTAAAATAAAAATTTTACACTTATAACTTATAATATTCAAGTAATAATTATATAAAGTAACATGCAAACATAATCACTCCCATTCATTTTGATTTAGAATTAGCACATCCGTAACCAGTGTTATAAACTGTGATAGCAAATTCTCTTATTCCCTTAAATTATTCTTTTTTCTCTAATTTGTTATTATTATTAAAAACCTAATTTAACCATGTAACTAAATTATTTATTTTAACACGTGGAAAATGTAAAATCCAAAAGAATTTTCAGAACTCTGGGTGTATATAAGAAATTACGTTGCGAATTTCAAATAAGTTCAAAAAGCAATGGAAGTTATGTGTATTTTTCATACTTAAATGAGTTGCGCATATTTTGATACTTGTGGTACTCATCAAATTAATGAGATGGCTGCACAAATAACCTTTATAAATCCATTATTCAGCTATACCATAACATTATTTTAACTTCTGATAAATAAATATCATTTCTTACAAAACAATATGCTTTTAAATTATCTCTGAAATAATCTCATTGGAAAATTTCTTAAAATTTAAATTATTCTACAATTTATAACCACTTGGGAGTACTTATTCATTTTACTAAACCATCAAAACGTAAGTAATATTACTTTATTTGTAACTTCTTGAAATTTTTTATATTAAAAGAATGTATCCCACTGTCTATTCCAAAAAATATAACCAATACTTGCTTTTGAATTGTTCACAGTTTTACAATCAAGAATACGTAACTAAAGAATGTTTTAATTAATTTTGCTTTGTGCAAGAGTTACTGGACTTTAAATAAATGTGTGAGGGTCAGGACATTACTTGGTTAAGGTAAGAGCACTGCTAGAGTGATCACTCTTAAGAGAAATTTTTTCTGTTCTGTTTATCTCCGTATTTGAATTTATTTTGACTACGGAAGCTCCTAAATTATTCTAATAGAGATAAATGGCTAAAAATTGCTAGACACTGAGGCATTATTATGTTATATTCAGTTAATCATCATTGACACAATATCGTTCTCTATGAAACAATTTTAGTCGTTATTTTTTCATTTACTGATACACAGGCAGCCTAATTTTCCATTCATATACAAAAGCATAGCATACCCTTGACAACGCATCCTTTTTTAAAAAGTTGTAAGAATTTTGTTCGCATGATGGCAAAAAACTCTGGGATTCAACACAGCTACCATATTTACACCATTAGATTGTGTGCAAGATAAATTTTGAACTTTCTGAAACCGTAAAATGTATTACTGACTATCTTAGAAGAAATTCAATTTGATAATGCAATATATGTTTTAGAATTTTTTTTATTATTTTATATATATAATGAATGTGTTGTATATTGTATAATAATAATGTTGTTGTTGTTTCTTATCTATTTTTATAACATTTTCCGTTAGAACATATTTATATTTGGAGCACATAGGTGGCGCCATATCAGCTATCATTACATAGTTGCGTCCAACCAGTTGAAACCGTGGCTGCTGATGCGGTAAGTGTGATGTCTGCATTTTTTGGTAGTAACTGTCAAATACTGGGAAGCTTTCAGATTTGAAAATGAGAGGCACTCCCGATGAATTGCCTGCTAACATTTCCATTCCTTTGGAGCTATTGCCGAGGTTCAAATATCGCATTTTGCTAGTTTTTAGTTTTTTGGATGCTTCCATCTGCGTACGCAGGGACGGGACGTTTATTCGTACAATGTCGGGTGGGGCACGATGGATGCTTACCAATGATCTCAGTACTCTTATAAATATATATTTAAATTGCTTTTCCTTATATTATTTTCTAAGAATTTATGTAATATGGCTTAGTAATTTCAAACTTTCGTGACCGAGAATATGATCATAATTGGAAAATGATACTGTTGTCTACAGAAAAAAAAATTATATATTTATAAAAGTATATATATTTTGAGTCGGCATAATCTCGGTTAGAATTCTGTCGTAACCAACGTAAAAAAAATGCTTTCATTCTCAGTTTCTTCAAAAAATCTGATGATTTTTTTCTTATTTTATTAATCTGTTTTTTTATGTTTTATATCCAATTTAATATTTAAATATATATTCGATTCGAGATAATCCAGAGAGATTTAGAATTCTTTGGAAAAATTTTTAGAAAATATACTATTACTTATAGAAAAATTTAAGTTGCATTGCTTAATTTACTTTTTTGCTGACATTTTATATTACATAACGTATTTTATTAAAAATTACATACAAAATCTCAGTAACTACAACGGAGAAGTAATTTTCAAAGATAAAAATAAATCAAAATTGTAAGATATCTATTCTGCGTTAAAAGCGATTGGCGAATTTTACAATTATTTCATGAAAAGTAATATTTTATAAAAGTTTTATATAAATATTTGTAAATCGTAATTTGTTTAAAAAAAAATCAAGAAATCTCAATTTAGATAATTTGATGCTCAAATGTGTTAGAATTATATTGTATACCATATTTTCAGTTTATTCATTTATTTCATAAAAATTCTATTTTACATATTCACCATCAAATACAATTAATGTGCCGAAAAAACAAAATTACTGTATTAACACAATTTAATGTTCATAGATGATTAAAAAAATCAAGCATTATTTACACTTTATTTTTACACAACATACATTTTCTTAAGTATATATATATTTTGACACAGTTCTAATTTTCTATTTATGTAAAAGTATTAAACAACATGTTGATAAAATGAAGTGTTCAATAAGTTAGTTATTCTGAAAATAATTTCCTGTCATTTTATTTACGAGATGATTACTCATTGCATTAGGGAATATTATAAAATGCACATTGGAAACAACTTTGGACAAGGGAGGGTTATTGAGAAAAGCTTTTTCTTGGACATACACAAAAAAAATATATTATCCACTTAAGTATAAGCTTATAGGGTCAAATATGAATTTACAATAAATTAAACTTTTGGATAAAATTATTTTTACATTATATAAAATATTTACATGTTAGTAGTGGAGGACGTTGCAGCAGTTTGTTTTTCGGTGCAAAGCCCTGAGCTTTACCACTTATAATCAGCCGGGTGGAATCTTCACCATTTTAAAGAAGAATCAAGCAGAAGACATCCAATATTTGGTCTATTGAATCCAGAGGTATCATTTCAATTGGAAGACATTGCCATCACGTCCAGTTCCAACATGCCCAAATCACCTATAGAGAACACGATGAATCTTCCGTCGTCCGGGATTCAACTCATCACTTTCCGATAGTGAGAATGACGCCCTAAATAAACAGGCCGCAGCTACCTCGCGTGGGGACTATAGTAGTCATTCCATCAGGATATACCTCCTGTACCTAGCTCTGGGTTGGGCTCTACCAGTTAAACAGAAGTATTAGGGTGGATTTTGAAGCAGGGAAAAAGCAGAAGACTTCAACACTTGGCCTGCCACCTCAAGAAGTATTATTTTCCTTGTAGAGTCGTGGCCACCGTAGACCAGTTGTAAGAACATTGGCCTTTTGTCCGCAAGGGTGGGGTTCGATTCCCAATGCCGCCAAAGACCTACCGCGTAACTTCGATGTATGTGCCCAATAAATCCGTGTAATGGAAAGTCCTATGGTCAGTCGTTGAGCAGTTACTATGGGTCTAACGAAAAATTCTTCCCCTTTCCGATCGATGTTAAATAGAGGGAGTGCCATCTGTCTGAGGAATATAGAGCAAAGACTTGCTTTTATCTTCGCGATGCTCTGGTGAAATAAAAAACGCATCCTACTGACTTAAATACGCATAGTCAAAGACATAGCGAGTTTGCCTTGTCCAAGTGTCATAAGTAATACCAATATATACAGTAGTGGCCAAAATTGTGGAAACTTTTGCAAATTTTTATGTTTTTGAATTTTGTATGCTTATAGAAATTTTTACGTTTCGCAAAATGCAAACTTTTATACATCATTTTAAAGAGAATTTATTACTGAATTCAATACGAAACACAAAATTCAATTATTTGAATTACAAAACAATTATATGTACTTTAATATAAATAAAAAACACAGTTACGAAGTGGTTTGAAATGTTTAGCTTTCCTGGCCAATCACTGTTCTTGTTCTGAGAACCAACCAAATGTTAGTAACTGCGAGTAGAAGCTGACTTCATATTTACACTTGAAACAATTCATTATTTTGATTTGTTCTGTAGGAGGACCTGTTTCTTATACACTGCAATTACAAGTAGGGAATTTTGTAAAAATTTTTAATATTTAGTCAAGAAGTAGTGGCATCAAATAAATGAGAAGATTGGACACCTAGAAAGAAATGAAATATTATTGTGTTACGAGAAAGTGGTCTTTACTATGCTAAAATTGCAAGACAGGTGGGTGGTTCAGTGACTACATCTAGATTCCGAAAGTTTTGTTTACGATATCAAGAGACAAATTCAATAAAAAACAAAGAAAGAAAAGACCGACAAAGGTTCACCACATCTATTGATGACAAAAGAATAAAAAGTCTATGATTCCAAGATAGAAAAATGTCATCAGCGGACATCAGAAGTGATATGAATGATGCTGGTTTTTCTGTCAGTTCAAGAACAATCAGGAAATGATTAACGGATATTGGACTATATAAGAAGTAGAATTCTACGCAAAATGCCTTATCTTAATTTTCAGCAACAAAAAATAAGACTACAGTGGGCAAAGGAACACTTTAATTGGGCAGATGATCAATGGTCACAAAGTATATGCAGTGATCAAACTAAGCTATCGTTATTCGGTAGTGATGGGAGAAAATATGTAAGACGTAGAATAGGAGAAGAGCTACATCCTGACAGCATTCAAGCAACTGTGAAGAACCCAGTTAGTGTTACGATTTGGTAATGCATGTCTGCAGATGGTATTGGTCGCTTTCATATCATCGATGGGACACTGAATGCCAGAAAATACATTGGCACTATTCTAGAACCAAAACTTCTACTTTCCATCAGAGATATCTTTCCCAACAATGCTTCGCTTATTTTTCAGCAGGATTCTGCTCGTTGCCACACGGCCAAAATATCGAAAGTTTGGTTTTGTAAAAGATCATTAAATTGTTGTTATGGCCAGGAAACAGTCTTGACCTCAATCCTATAGAAAATTTGTGGCTTCGTTTGAAAACTCTTGTCCGAATGAGGCGGCCATCAAATAAAAGGGAACTAATCGAGGCTATAATTGTTTCCTTGCATCATATTATAACGAAAGAAGAGCTTAAAACTCTTATCAGTTCAATGAAACATCGATGTTATGCTGTAATCAAAAAGAAAGGGTACTCTACTAAGTACTGATAACTCACTGCAATCATCACTATCTAATGTATATCGTTAACTATTATCGTTTAAATTTTTTGTATTGCAAATATCTGAATTTTGTGTTTGGTATTCAATTCAGCAATAAATTCTCTTTAAAATGATATATACAAGTGTGCATTTTGTGAAACATAACGATTTTTTAAAAGCATACAAAGTTCATAAACATAAAAATTTCCAAAAGTGTCCACAATTTTGGCCTCTACTGTATTAGCAGTTGTCATTTCTACCTACAAAAGCTTACTTAATATTAAATTTTGTCACAAGAAGGATTGTAGTATATCATTAAAATTTTGTTTTAACCATGATGAAATTAAACCAGATATATTATAACAATTTATTCAAATTAACAAGCTTTTGTTTTTTTTAATCAGCACTTTTAATTACGGTACAGAAAGCAGCTTACAGATTAACAGTGAATTACAAGCAGCTTAGATGCCATTCAAGATTTTTATGAATTCTCAAGCTTAAACCATATTTTTACAGATTGAAAAAATATGGCATATTAAGGGTACATAATAAACACCATCTCTTTAAATCACAATAAGAAATATTTGATCTTGATTTATTCTAGAATTCTATTGGATGGGTCCTTGTATATCAGTAAAAATGCACGATATATCAAATATGTATGGTGCGTGAGATTGAAAACTAATGATGTGTTTTTTAGTTGTAGTTTCCTCATTTATTAGTAATTTTATAAATTAACCATCCACTTAAAATAAATTTAATTTTCTGTTTCAACATCAAAAGATTAAAGATAAGAAGATTTTAAAAAAATTTAAGAAATTTTATTTCGAATAAAAATATAAATAACTAAATTATCCTAAAAAATATTACCATTATGGTTTCTAAAAAGTTTAAAATGATGATACAGAAGATGGTTTACCATTAAATTGTTTTAGAGGGTTTAAAAACATTATTATGATGGAATATCAATTAAATTCTTTATAATAATATTAGACAAATTCTTACTCAAAGTTTAATACAGAGTTTAAAAAATATATGTTTTTAAAAAAGTAAAGCAATTTTTAAAACAAATAAAACATTTATTATTTTTTACATATTTCTTTGCAATTTCACATACACAAATGAAATGATAACAATGAAATTACTTGCATTACAGACATTATGTACAATTCTTATTTTTCAATTAAGTTTAATTTTTTCTTATGCAGGTTTTTTTAATTTATTTCTTAGTAATTTAATTATAAGCAGGTTTATAAGAATTACACACACACAACTGGTTGGATGTAAAGATTTCTCATGAATCCTAGCCTTTATGTAGAGCTGCAAAATCTTAGGTAATGGGAGCTCATTGATGCCATCTGGGAGCGTACGATTGTAGTTAAGCGCTTTTCGTGTAGCGCATCGTGCAAAATGCATCAGTGTTCTTGGCTCTTTTGACACCTGGGTAACTGTATCGAATCTTTTGGAAATAGTTTCTCTGGTAGATGGATGAAGCCTCTTTAATCTTACTCCAAAAGTCGACTCTACCTCTTCCTTTGTAATCACCGGATCTGGCAAAACCATGTACAGCAAATCCAGTTTTTCCTTAAAGTGTCTATAAGTATCCTTATGCGATCCATGAAAATATTCTGCGTAAGAATAAATATGCGCTAAAATCAAGAATCTTCTCATAGACATATTTTCTGGTTTTATGCGAACCAAATCCACCCTTCTGTTAATAAAAACGATCATATAATTAAATTGATTTGAAGAAAAATAATTTGCTTACAATTTTGGAGGATCATAAAGAAAACAGAACGATGAATATATGAACCATATTTAAAAGAAAATATTTACATTTGTTACATTAAAATAAAGATTTTTCTTGCTTGATGTTTTTTATTGAAATTTAAAATTAATCAAAACTAATGTAATACGATGCATAGAGAAATACTGAAAAATATTATTAATAAATATTTTCTCTCCTGATTTAATTGTAATAAATTCATGATAAATCTATCATGAAATATTAAGCTATCATTTTCAATTATCCCTAAATATACTATTAATTTAAAAGTAAAATCCAAGGTTTCTTCTGGACTTTAAATTATTACTTATTTCAAAATTTAATAGAAATACGAAACATTTACATTTTTTTCATTAAATTTTAAGGGGAAAAAAAGAAACATGATTTGATATGGTTCAATCTACCCATTAAAAAATCAAAATATGAACGAAAATTATTTATATGTATATATATATTTAATTTCCATACATTTACTTAAATTAAGAGCAATTATTTCCTTTACTAATTCAGACTCTTAAATTTCAAAATCTCTGAAACTTCTTAAGAAAAGAAAATTATAAAATATTTAAACGAAAGCAATCAAAAAATTAATTCATTGATAACACAATAGGCCCAGTGATAAGACAGCGTTTATCACAGAGAATATCTACATGTACATCTAGTAATATGGTTGCTTGTGAATATTTCGAATTTGATGGTTTGAGACACAGATGAAAATGGCCCATTATCTAGAAAAAATTTCGAATTAATTTCGAAATAGAATATAAAATACCCTTTAACAGTTTTCAGTTGTCCACCAAGTTGTGTCAAAGTTAGAACTTATTAAAGAACTACTGTTTTAAGTTTAAAAAAAAACTCATAATGGATGATTTATTTTTAAATCTGAATCACAGAAAAAAATTACTAGAAATGCAGTACTGATTATTTTAAATCAAGATACCCGAATTTTTTAATAGTTACCTATTTGGACGTTAAAATTATAATATACAAGATACAAAATAGTTAATGTAGTTATGATGCTAATTGTTGTGCACATAAATCAATTATATATAGACTTTATAATTTGACTAAAAACATTAACTAAATTTTTAAAAAACTTTCATTTATATTTATTAGTAATTTTTGTAAATTAATTATTTACCGTTAATTTTTCCCTTGAATATTATCTTTTAAGTTTTCTTGGAACCATTTAAGAATTTGTTTGACTAGAATGAATATATTATGGCATCGTCAGAAAATTAATCATAAAAATATAAAACAAAAGTAACTATTATTAAGACTTACTGTTCTAGGTAAAAGCGAAACCAAAATGTAGAACAGGGCATCTCCAAAACATTTTCAAACTCGTATTCATGTCCCATTTTTATAAGAAAAGTTAATACTGTTAAAGAACCGTGTCTTAAGACTATGTGTAAACATATTAAATCCAGTTTCTCATAATGGTTCACAGAATCTATCCTTCGTATACAACGAGAAATGCAATTTCTTATAATAAATGCCATTTCTTTTGGGTATCTTTTTACAAATTTTTTTGGCACACAAATTTCGTTAAAACACACAACTTCCATTAAGGTCCATGATAAGGACCCGCTGTAAATATTTTATTCCATCATTAGATTCACAACTCTTCTAAATACATGCCACTTGTTAAAGTTCGGCAATCTGTTACAAATATTTAGCCAAAGCTTCATAAATATAGCCATCCTCTCTTGTAATATTTGTTGATATCAGCATTATAATATGTTGACGACGAAGAAAAAAACCTATCTTCATATTCTTGACAATGTTTTTTTAACGTTAAATCGACTATGTTTTGTGTAAATAAAACCATTCCATTTGATTATGATATTTTGGAAATTGTTTCTTGCTCTCTAACTGAGAAGAAAGAACTAAATAATTGATCGAGATGTCCACTTTACCATTTTTTCCAGCGGGAATTGAAGCCAAGTCCAGCGCTATTAATGAATACACATCATTTTTGTCTATATCCATAAAATCCTTATTAAAATAATCTAAAGCGGGGGTGTAGGCAGCAAGATACAACTCCATCTTCCAATGAGCATAATTCATGGTCACTATTATAATCAGGGTCGATTTCTTTCTCCAACACTTACGGAAAAATCACTACGTGGGAAACAAAAATTGCTTCGTAAAATACTAAGTCCAAATGTGAAGTGGTTGCCGGTTGGCTGGTGACTGAGTTATCTGAATCGTTGATCCCCTTCGATAGCTAGAGTGAGCAGTGAACTATGCCTGATACTGATTGGTTTAAAATAATGCATTTAAGGGGAAGGGCTTAGAGATTTTTACAAATTTGTTTTCATAACTAAAATTTATTTAAAATGTATGTATTTAGAGATTAAAATTTAGATATTATTAACTAAAATTATCAATTTTGAAATTATAAAAATGCATTACTAAATGCATGATATGAATAAGTACTATTTATATATGTTACACAATTACTACAAATATTAGTATTTTTACACTACATGTAAGGTTACAGAAATTAATAAAAATATTTACTATTGCTAGTACATTTTACAGTAAATTGTTAGTAAAAATCAGTTCGTTATTAAAAACTATGATTGTTAGAAGTCCTCTCTCTCTCTCTCTTTTTATTTGTTTTTCCATCTGCCAATTGCCTGTTTCACTTGCTGTTGAAGGTGAGAGTAACATCTAATCTCACACAGTCTATGCACACTTAAAATTTTCTTAACTCTCTTGCTTTTCACATTTTTTCGTTGTTTTATTCTTTTTATTAAGCATAAAAATGTACAAAATTTTACTTTTATTTATTTTTTTTTCGCAATTTTATGATTATTCTGGGTTAAATAGGAAATCTCATTACTGCTTTTAGAACAAGAATTTTATGCAAAAAATTTAGATTAGAATATTATCTTAAATTTAACTGTTCATGCATGTTTATCATGGCGGTTGGTCAGGAAACTTTGATTATTGATTGATTTTTGTTTTTCCAGGTTTTTATGTATCATAAACATAATATTAACAAAATATGTCCGAATCAGGGGTAATTTGTTTTCTTTTCTTATTTTTTCACTTCTGTAGCACCAGGGTGCTTTCACTGCTAACCGGGATGGTTTTATTTTGCAGAGTTTCTAATTTTTTAATTTTTGAATCATGGGTGAAACCCCAGACAGGACAGGCATTGAATAATAGCGGTCTGAGATATGCTTTGTAAATGAACCCTTTGTTTTCCATATTTAAATTGGAGCTTTGTTTCAGGAATGGGTAAAATTGCCGCTGCTCTTTGTTTAAATTTTTTAATTATGTTATCGAGGTGGGGTTCCATGTCATTTTTTTTATCTACTGTAACACCTAGATATTTGCAAGTTTGAAACCAGGATATACTTTTCCTATTTATTTTCACTCTATCCGCTGTTTTTTTGTAAAGATTATTGCTACACTTTTGTTTTCATTTACTAAAATTTACCATTTTTTAACCAGAGCTCAAGACGCTGTAGGTGTTTGTTTAGTGGTTGGAAATGTAAGTACAAATCCTATTTCGTCGGCTAGACTTATGATGTGGGTATCCAGGCAGGTGCCAGCTGCCTCCAGTCTTAGAAAGAAATATTTAATTGGGGCATATGGTTTGCTTTAGCTTAATTAATTATTTTATGTGATGGTAAATTTTATCTCGAAAAGTCTATTTAAGCTGAAAAGGTACACTTTTATGTTAGTTTTGGTTTTTGTTGTCATACTGCTGTTTATTTGAGAATATTCAATATTATAACAATGAAATCAATTATTTTATTTTATTTATTGTTTATTTATTTATTTTCCTGTTTTAACCAGGTACCATTCCATCTTGAATTTCCATTACTTTATTTATTTTCCATGTACAGTTACACAAAATAAAAGGTACAAGATACAAAAATATGAAAGAACAAATTATTCTTGGGTAAATGTGTTAGTAAGTTGCACAATTTATACTAACATTGGGTTAGGGATAGTAAAAGAAAAGAGAAAAGGTTATATTCGAAAAAGTGAGGAGAAATATATACAATATAGAAACATATATGCAATGAAATTTTCATATAATGTAAGTACAGTTTTGGTCCACAAATTTCTATTATTTAAGTAGGGGTGGACTCAGTGAATTTGAATGTCACTTATCTGCACTTTATGTTTTGTACTTAATTGGATGTTGAGGAGATGAGTCTTAAAACACACTTAGGTCGGTTGAAATTGGCTTTGTCATAAATGTTGTATGATTGCCTTGTATTAATTAGGGAGTTAGGAAAGTCAATTAGGTCTTCATAGAATTTAAATGATAGTTTTTGTTGTCTCTTGAGAGTTGTAATTTTGAGCGATTTTATTATTAGTTCATTCCTTACATAATATGGGGAGTTTGTAATCTGTCTCAGAACTTTGTTCTGCTCTACTTCGAGCATTTAGAAAGTGGTGAGGGCTGGACCTCCCCATATGTGGCAGGCGTAGGTGATAATGGATCTTAGGAATATTTTATAATGAGGAATTTGTTATTGATCGATAGGTGAAATTTCTTGACAGGAGGGGTAGAGTTTGTTTATCTGGGTTTCAACCAGTAGGTTTATCTGGGTTTATACTAATTTTCTAGTTTTCAAACCAGCGTTCTAGCTTCTTTATGTGGGATTCCATGTTATTCAATACTTTAACAAAGTTTTTATTGGAAGAGACTATGGCCGTGTCATCTGCGAAGAAATATATTGCATTGGGTGGATGGGTCGTTATGTCATTAGTGTAAATGAGGAATAGAAAAGGTCCTAAGAGGGATCCTTGCGGGACTCCTGATTTAATGGGATGCTCAGTTGAAAGTGAGTTTCCTATTTTTACTTGGAAGGTTTTGTTTCTGATATAACTATTGACCAGTTTGACAAGAGCCTGAGGGAAATTATATTGAATCAATTTAAATACAAGCCAATCAAACCAGACCTTGTCAAACGCTTTTGCGATGTCAAGAAAAAGGGCTGCAGTGAAGGATTACTTAGTGATTGTTTGGGATGCCTGTTCGGTTAGCCTGAGGTGTTGGTGCGCAGTGGACATTTTTTTCCTAAATCTCAACTGTTGGGGGATGATGATATTATAATTCCTTTCATATTCTTCAAGCCTATTTAAACATTTTCTTTTTCCGCAATTTTGCCAATAGTGGGGAGTAGGGAGATAGATGTGTAATTTACAGAGATATGGGGATTTTTACCAGACTTGTGGATGGGGATGATGATAGCTTTTTTCCAGGTTTCAGGAAAGTAATTTTTGTTTCAGTATTTCATTAATAATATCAGTGATTTCAAGGATTACTATTGTGGGGAGTTTTTTGATTGTGAGATTCGTAATTCCGTCGTGGCCAGGGGCTCGTTAGTACAAATGTGTTCTTCACCTAGCACCTATATTTCAAGTAACCATCCAACCAAGTCAGGGATGCCTTTGATTGGTTAATACGTTACGGTGCATCCCCTCTCCCCTTTAACGGCCAGCGTGTAAAATTACCATGTTGATTAAACTTGTACATAGAAATCACTCGATAATGTATACCTGGAAAGACGGGAAATGAGGAAAAAATGGTGGGATGACACAGCCACATTACAAAATCACCTAAGAATTGTCATTTGAAGTATGCATCGTGTGGATGGGGAAATTAAATTTTTTTAATTTAGACAGAATGTCAAAATGTGCTCCTTTTGACTGAATAAATCAAAATTTATATTAAAAAGAAATTAAATTCTAAATACTTAAGGATTTAAGTTAAATTGTCATGTAATCATTGTCCAATACAAAAAGAAAGATTAATCAGAATATTAAAGCAAAATAAATTATATAAAAAGGTACGCTTTAGAAAAAATTAATTAAAATTAATGCATTTGTATTTTTTTTCATGTTAACAGAAGCTGAAAATTTGTTTTCTATAAAGGTGATAGAATTAAAAGTTGAATAAAAATGAAATTATAAAATAAAAGTTGTATTCAAAAAAAAAAAATACCCAACATTTTTTACAATTTATTCTTATGGATATGCGATTTATAGCTCATACTTAACAAAAATTCCCATTTTTCAAGTTTTAGAATATAATGTTGTGGCTTATTCCTCAAGGCCTAGCTGCGAGATATTCAATATCCAGGAGATCGTGAATCCTCAAAAAGTCTTAAACAAAAAGAGGTGAAGTAAAAAATTCTTCATATAGGGAACATAATGTGAAAGAGAGTATAATAGAGCTACTCATCCAAACAACATTCACTAAAAATATTTCAATTAAAAGTTATTGACTACAAAAAGAGATGTGTGAGTTTCTTATTTTAATAGGATCATTCAGCCTTAGATAATGAATTCCATAACATTTTGGCAGAAGTTGATTAATAATAATGAAATCGGTTATTAGTTCAAGTAGTTGAGCCAAAAATTTGTATACTGCAACCTACCAAAACAGAAACGCATTTATTTTCTATTACCTATTTTATCACTCTATTATATTATACTATGAATAAATAATAAACAAACTAGACATTTAATCCTTTCGAAATCGTAGAACTTTTACATTTTTAATGCGCGTGTGAATTTCACTTTTAGTTTTATCATCCAGTTGAGATAAAATATTTTTTTTCAAAGTCAGATTTTGTTGATAAACAGAAAATTGGAGAATGCTAAGTATATTTCTTAATATTGTTCGAGAGATATCGATTTCAGTAAGACTGCCTGCTACATGACTTGCTCTTACAGAACATAAATGCACAATATTGAGTGTTGTTTTTTTCTTTTTTTTTTTTTTTTTTTTTTTTTGTAACTTTTATTCACACACTCATCGTCGTTACTGACAAATTCCTGATTGCTTTTAATTGATAATTTACTAGCACGGCACATATTTATGTGCTCAGGAAATTGAAATTAAATTTACATCATTCTTGTGATAACAGTATAATCTTTATTTTTGGATTCATCGCGGATTCTTTGAAATGTCTCATAAATAGCATTAAATATAATTTTAAATTCTTATGACAAGGAAAAAAATTTTAAAGGAAGTTTTTGTTCTCTCTTGTTTGAATATGAACAGACTGTTGCCATTTCTTTCATATTTCAAGGAAATTTTGAAATCGCCACATTCATTCAGAAACAATTCTGTAAAAACAATTTATAATGTGAAACCTTAAAAAAATAATAATATTCTTTTAATAATTTTAGTATTAATAACAATACGCTTTCAAACCCATTACTTGACAGGTAAATTCTCCCACACTCACTCCAAGACAACGCAGTTCAATCCGTCTCCCATTCTCAACATCAAGATCTTGCATTCCGAAAAGAATGTGTGGTTATTCCATATTGAACTAATAAAAAAGTACCACGCTATAGCATACTAGACAGCTGAATATTTCACTGTATTTAATTTTTCTGTGTCTCTAAATGCATGCATTCCAAACACATTCGATGAAAATCATTTTTTGTCTTCAATCTTTAAAATCAAATTTTAGCTTGAGATTTTTACACTTTTTTAAATTTTTGTCTTGCGTTTAAAATCATTTTTATTATATTTTACAATGTTACATTGACAACAATCCAAATTCACATAAATAAAGTTTTATCTAGCCCTATAAATTCTTCACTATTTTTATGTATTAAGTATTCCATTACCTTCTGAATCGCCGAGGTGAAAGCTGAATCGTTGACTCCCTGATATACAATTTAACAGCTCATATTTTAAGCTTTCACTAACACTTTTAAAGTAATGGGGAGAAATGCACTTTCAATTGTAAATGCAGGAACAATCAATCTTAGTGTGCAAAAGTAATCAATAAAACCAACTTTATCATATCATTCAGATGCAGAATTTTCTTAGAAAAATAATCATTTGTGTATGTGTCTGGAATCATTAATCAATATGAATGGTTAATTTTAAATAACAATATTTATTAATTATGAATAAAATTCAATTGATTAAAAAATTTGATAACACATAATAATAATAATATGTGGATAAATGAATATAATTGTATATAAACTATATATATAATTAAAAAAAACCAGTTATCATTATTAATATTAATAAGATGATAACGTAAGTTCAAAGGTAAATATTTTTATCAGTAGGAAGAAAAGGATGTTAAAGTGTAAAGATGCAAACTCTGAGTATATTCAAGAGAACAAAGTTAAAAAGTGAAATTAGTTGAGTAATTTCATTTGAGATGATAACATTATTTTTATACAAGAAGTATCCCTATAATCATGACGTGCTTCAATGCCATAGCTAAATTATAATATATATTACTTATAAATAAATTTTGTTTTCTTAATGTATAAGTGTGTATACGTATATATACATACATACACACACACACACACACATACACACACACACACACACACACACACATATACACACACACATACACACACACACATACACACACACACATATACACACACACATACTCACACACGCATATACACACACACATACACACACACACATACACACACACACACACACACACACACACACATATATATATTACAATTTCTTATCTCGTAAGCAGGACGTGTTGCGTGCTTTAGTTCCTGATATAACACACACGCACACATGCTTAGAATAAAAATAATCTATACTGCATTTTAAAATTATCCTGAGTTGTGTAATCAACAGGTTGTCATGGCTACTGCAACTTGATCTGGTATCGGAAATGATATATTATAAAGAATTTAATATGTGAAGACTTCGTTTGGAGGAAGAAACAAAATTGATTTAAATTATCATTGCAAAATATCATCAATCAATTCCTTAAGAAGTATTCACACAGTGAAAAAAGAAATTTAAATAACCAAAAATTTATTACTCATAAACATAATAGCAAAAAATGAAACATTAATTTAAAATAAATATATAAAATACCCCCAATTTTCTTAAACCAAAAATTTTATTCTTGTAATTAAATGGTTTTCTAATTGTTTCTGTTATTGAAATATAATCTTTTATAAATATTTCTAGATCATTTGATTCTATCAAGTAATACATACTCAATTTTGAATATAAGATTCAGATGATTTCATTGGAACGTACTCTTTTGTATACAGAATAATTAAGAAATTTATCTTGCTAAAAATTCCTGAATTCGTATTCAAAATTCCTAAAGAAATTTTATTAAAAAAAAAAAAAAAAAAAAAAAAAAAAAAAACGGTATGGTAATGAAATTTAAAAAAAAATTTATTAAAAATTTTAAAAACATACCATTTTTTTAAAGTTAAACGGAAATTTTTATGGACTTTATTCTTATTCCTAAAATGGGATGTGTAAATACTTGATTACTTCAAAAAATTACAATTTTTAATTTGTAATCATGTTTGAGAAAAATTTTCGATAGTTCTCAATAAAACATGGAGTTTATTTTAAAAGAAAAGTACTCTAGAAAATCTCAAACATTTTTATATGAGTTACAAAAAAGTAATATTCTGAACAATGTATTACGGTCATTCTGCAATATAGAAAATATGATGTTAGATCCCGTTATTTAACAATTTTAGTGTAATAAATCAATAAACGTTAAATATTGATTAATATTTTGTTAACAAATGAATCTTTTCAAAGCAAATTTACATAATGGAAATTTTAAAGTAGGAAAGTAAAAGGGAATTTTTCTGAAGCTTTGTAATTTGAGGCATCATCAATCCATGAAAATATCTAAAGTGACCCCAAATATTTTAAACTGGAAACAGGTTTTCAGACACATTGAAAAATAGATTAGATTTCACAGTCTGAAAATTTATCACAAAACATGAAAAGTTTTCAGGCAATGATATCTGGATTATGATCATTGTAATCCTGGCGT
This sequence comes from Latrodectus elegans, assembly GCA_030067965.1. NCBI lineage: Eukaryota > Metazoa > Arthropoda > Arachnida > Araneae > Theridiidae > Latrodectus > Latrodectus elegans. Next base: position 49,758,282 of record CM057817.1, read on the forward strand.
GGTAAGATTATGTATGCATTACAATATGCTTATTGTTAATATGAAACACGTGGTGCTGATTGGAAACGCCCCTTGAACACACGTGAGGTTCTTCAAAGGAATGTAATAAATTACTGTTGCTGGAGACTCCAGTGCGTCTTGAAAAGCAATGAAAAGACGACTGATGAATGGGATTTCGGGAACAACACAGAAATGATTGGAAACGGGTCAGAGCAAAAGGAATGAGAAATCCCTGGAAGACAACGCTGGAGTGAAAGGAAAAAATATTTTTTTGTCATAGAATTGAACAATTCCCCTTAGTGAAAACACACACCCACAAGTGATTGAAATACTGAGTTAGATATTTCTCAAACGGAGATATATTATAATATTGCATTCAAAGGAATTCAATATAATAATTTCAGAGGATCATTTTTAATAACTAAATATCAAAATTATTTCCATTCTGTTAAGTTATATTTTAGTTCTTTTATATATGATTCTTCAAAACTTATTTATATTAAATCATTCTTATTGTCAAGCATTTATTGAATGACTATGCAAGAAGCAATCTATTTCTACTTTAAATATTATGTCATAAAATAGAAAAAATTATTATCAAAAATTTAATTATAACCAGAACATTATAAAATTCCATATTTTTAAAATCCGCAATAGTTTTTTTTTTTTTTTTTTTTTTTTTTTGAACCTTCATTATTTCTGACAATCTACTCCCAATTCTAAGTAACACGTCAGAGAAATCAGTAAAATCAAACTAAAATATCTGCAGACTAATCAAATTCTTATAGTTATCTCAAATCTGAATATATTTTGTTGTAATGCTCATTTTTTAGTTTTCATTATTAAAAATAGAGTAAAGAAATATCAAATTATAAAATTATTTAATTTTTTAAAAAAAAATGTTTAACTATATGCATTACAAAAAATTAACTTCTCGTTCTCAAAAGATGCAATTACTGAAATGTAATCAGAATTAATTGTTAATATTGAAAATATTGCATGTATTTTGTAAATTGTATGAGCTATTATAAGGTTACTAAAAACCCACCTGTTTAAAAAATGTACATTAAAAATTTTCTAATTTTTGAAACACTTATTACATATTAAGTAGTTATATATTATTAAGACCGTCTGTTGTTAAAGTAATATATAGAGTTAAAGTAATTATTACTAAGATAAATATCCTGCACAAAATTAAGTAATTATCAATAAACTGTTTTATATTAGAAAAAATTATTTTATCGAAGAAATAATTATTTTCATAAATAATTATTTGTAAGCATATTTCCCATATTAATTTACATACATTTATAAAATTATCTTGGAATAATGAATTATGTTTGGAATTAATTCACAAATTACATGACTAATATTTTATAAATTTTATTTATACAAATTTCTCAAGAATATAAATTAATAATAACGTAATGTAGTATTATGTAACTGGTATAAATATCTACTCAAAAATTTTACACGTGCGCATAAGAGATCTAAAAAAAGAATATTTTGATGTTAAATGAAAATTATTTTTAATTTTTAGAATTTTATTTTAATGATTCAGCATTTTTAATCCAAAAAACATAGTTCTTTAAAATGCATAGATTGAATTGGGAGTAAATTTTGTGTTAGCATTAAATTAAATTGTATTACGCCTTATATTCCCCCATGTACAGAAAAATACTAATGTGGATCTAGGATAGGATGTGGTCTGTAGCCTTTTGGCCATTTACCTCGTTTTGTAATGAGTTAATGTCCTTGGTTTGTCTTGACCTAATTATTTAACAAACAAAAAGAAAAATATTCACCAGTAATAGTGTAAGTGCTCCCAGGATGCACTCTGCATGACTTTTATGTAATTTGACTAAAGTAAAGAGTAATCCCAGTAATATACACTCCAAATAAATACACATTTTAGTATTATAAGAAATACAGTATTTACAGGGTAACACAAAATTACAGGATAGCACAAAAATACACGATAAAACAAAAAAGCAGGATACGGATACAGGGTTACACAAGATTACAGGGTACACATGAAAGTTCAGAATAACAAAATAGGGAAACTAATGTATTTAACAATACCTAAGAGATTTTTTATTATTTTTATTCATTTTTTTATTTATTGACTTGTTTACAAGAGATACATAAGCTAGTTTAATTGCTAGCTGTCGCAGTATTCGAATTTCCCAATAAATGTCGCCACTGTGATCAGTAACAATTTAACAACAGATTATTTACAAAGATTTTTCACACACATATTCAAATAATTTGGATAATCATTCCCTTTAATCATTATTATTATTTCTCTTTCTTTTCCGTTTATGTTTTAGGTGGACGGAAATGTCTGAGAGATCAGAATCTCAAGGCTGCCTTAGGTCTGAGAAAAGGAACCAAGTCGTAAGGACTGTACTGTTCAATAATCTCAATCTCATTATTGGTAACTGCGTATATTTTTTCATAAAAGTTAAAGTCCAGATATTTTAGGTAACGAGCTACAGGTAGGATGCATAGATTTTCTCTAATTGCTGGTTTCTAAAGTATATTCTCTTGGTATTAATGTCAATCAAGTGTTGACTCATTTCCTTCCAACAGAGGAAAATGGTTCAAGCTAATCACTGCATCAGCATCATATCGACCAGCGGATTTCTCTGGGAGATCTTGGACCCATATCATCGATCATGACCACAAAAGTCTCTAATTTGAGATGAGACGTATATCCGCTTTCCTCTGACCATCTGGTATTAAAGTAATACTAATTTGAAGGATTACTCTACTCTAATCTAGTAAAGAACTAAAAAAACCAATTTTATTGATTGCTTTGTGAGTGTGCTGCCCACAAATCCCTCATGGTCCATTAAACATATGTTGTCTCTTTCACACCAAATTAAAAGGGGCTTTCTATTTCTTTCTGTTTCTGCTTATATATATATATATATATATAATTTCAAAAATATTACCTTAAAATGTGAAAACATTTTATTAATTCTAACTTTTTAGCAGTTAAAAAAATCATAGGGATATATCTGACACCAAATATTATTCAATGTTCAATCTGCTAACATTTGTAGAATTAATGTAAAATATATAGGACAATAACTATAACATTTGATTTTACAAAGCTGCTGTTTATTTAATACGCATTCATGAATTTATGTTTCTTATTGTCTTGTGCCAACTAAGTTAGTAATATTGGGCGCACTATTCCACACCGAAATTTGGTGTGAATTCGACTTCTTCAGGACATTATATCATAGGTGCCAAATTAAGGTAAACAATATCATTCAGAACCCTTTCATTCCAGGAAAGGGCAAAGACAGAAAATAAAGAGGGAAAATACATCCATGCCCAAAAGGGGATTCGAACCCAGTACCTCTTTATAAGCAGTGAAGCACGCTGACCATAAGACCAGAAGAGCGGTAACACTTGTCAGTAGAAAACGTAAATAAAATTTAATTTTTAATTTGATATAATGTAATTATGTGAGTTACGACAAAGTTAAAATGTATACAATCCATATTCTTTAAAAAATGACATGATTTTTTTTTTTTTTTTTTTACAGTCCCATTTTTCATCGAAGTTAAAGTAAAAGCAATAAATCTATAGAATAATTAAACTTAGCTGTTATTACTTTTAATATTATAGTGTAACATTTTCAATCAATACGGCAATAAATTTTCTTACTTAACTTTTTTAGATTTAAAAAAACTTAGATAACAGTTCCTATATATTTTATTATAAAAATATTTTACCCTAAAAATATTTATTATATACAATTTAGTTTAGTTATGGAATTCTTATTAATAATAGTATTTTATTTACAAATAATAATTGAATTTATGTATAAAATTTCTTCTTTTACGTAAATAAACTTAGTTTTTAATTTCTTTTTAATAAATAAAAGAATTCTGTTGCTGAGCAAAAATTTAAAATATTTTATTGCATTACTAAATACATTTTGTACAAATAGACAATCTTACTCCTAAATTATATTTATTTTCTCCTAAATTATAGTCTTATCTATAGAATTTATAAAGAATATATCTAAAATTATTAAATTTATATAATTGCGTTCTTTTTAACACTAAAAATATATTTATAAAGAAAAAGTAACCAAACTCTTTTGTGTTTAATTTTGAGATAAAATGAATTACCATTTAAAGAAATTTTAAAATTGAGCTGCCAACAGTGCATTTAGAAGTCATTTTAAATTAAAATTTCATTCATGGAGATATTACATTGTATAATTTCTTATGATGCCCTGAGACTAATAAAGAAATGCCTTTGAGATAAGATAACTGTTTGAGAATGCACAGAAAATACTTGAAAATACTGTTTCATGAAAAATAATTATAAAAATATTTGAACTATAAAAAAAACGAAATAAATTCAAAAATGAAAAGTGATATTGCATTTGGATCTACTCTTAAAAAACAGAATCACTTAACGTTTTTCGTCATGAATTTTTATGCTTCCCCTAACGAGCCAATGAATATTTATCCATTTGACTCAGCAAGAATTCCTTTTCTAAACTATTTAAATTTTGCATTAAGGAGACAAAATTATATACGAGCAAAAACTACCTTTGTCCAAACTGAAGAAAAATATTTTAATTAAATAGACATAACTTCACGAGTAAATGAAAACCTCCGTCACTTCAGAGCAGTTTTAATCCTACCTTAACTCTGGTCAAGTGGAATTGAAGAGATGTTAACGGGGCCTGGTGATAAATGGGCTGTAATTAGTAGAAGGTCGTAGGTTTGCTATCAGACATTGTTGTTGTTCTCGTGTGCCAGCTAGGCTGGCAAATTGGGGTGCGCTGCTCCACTTTTCCAACTAAACCGTACTTAGTGTGGAGTCCGACTTCTTCAGTACACACACGCGCTATAGGGACCCGTTTATAGGGTAGGCAACCATTCATACACAAGGAAAGGATAAAGACAAGCTAGAGAGAGAGAGAAAAAAAATCCATATATATATATATATATATATATATATATATATATATATATTATATATATATATATATATATATATATATATATATATATATATATGTATGTATGTATGTGTATATATATATATATATATATATATATATATATATATATATATATATATATACATAAATTTATAAACTGATAAATGGAAAAATTATTTTTAATATAATCCAAAAGTGTTTTATAATTTAGTTTCGTATAAAAATTGCTTATTTTATTGAGTTATTTCATAATTAAATTGAATTAGCTGGTATATAATGTTGAGAATATTGTCAATTTTATGACCAGTACTTACATCAACGACAAATTAAATTTTGTGCACCAGAAGTTAAATTAATGCTTTCTTTGTTCAACTTGATCTCAGTACTAGCTTAATTCCCTTTTAGTTAAAAGGAACATTCTCTCTTAAAAATCCTTTCCGCAGATTATGATGCTAGGGTTGCATTTTATTTATATTTTTAGAACATCATTAGGAAATAAGCATATAAAACTGCAGATTTATGTAATTTATATTCCATGCTATACATTAAGCTAAGCTGCTGCTTCGAAAGTTTCTTTTAAAATAAATTTTAAACGCTTAAATGACAAATAGCAAACAAAAACATAAATATTGCAATTAAGGCATCATAAAATTTAGAAAGAAATTGAAGCCTAAATATTTTCGTTTAATTTATGAACAGAAATAATTCTTCGAATATTTATATTGTTCTTATATAAATTTCAGTTTAATTATTAAGTTCCAGTATTAACGAAGTAGTTAGAAGAACTGTTTTGTGACATAGGCTGACTTTTTATTTTAATGTAGAGAGCCGCAGAGGCTACGCAGTTAAGAATGGCTGAACACACATTTTGCTTTTGAAAGTGCTCCGGTGCATTAAGCATTCAGAAAATACATGTCCTTATTTTCTTAGGCAGGTGCGAATCCTTAACAAAAAGCGTTATCATTCCTGGAATATCAATTGTGTTCGGTGACATACACTGTGTGCGCTGAGAATGCTCTTTTCCATTCAGCAAGATCGATGATCCTGTCACAGATCCATATGGTTTGGTATCTTGCGATAATTTGACTCACAGACGACACAGCAGGTTTCCCACTTTGAATGCCATTCTCTTACAAAGCTAATTATTTTAAAAATTGCTAAGAGGCTAACTACTATCATTTGTTTTTAATTAAATTGTTCTGATTTACGTTATCGGGTTTTCTACATTAGATAATGTTTTAAATAATTTTAGGTATTTTGAAATTTACAAGTTTTCCAAATACAGATTTTGAATTTACTAAATTTGTGTGACTGGTTCACTTAAAATGTTTACTATATTTGTTGCATATTTGCACATTTCTGGTTTTATTTCTGTACAACATTTATTTTTCTACATTGTATTTTTCTATTCAACAGTTAGTAATATATGCTAGAATGATCCATTTAATAAAATGATATGACTACATAATTATCTTTTTTAAAAAAGAGAGAGAGTCCAATATCAAATAAATGCATTAGAAATTTAAAGAGTGTATGTGTTGTTTGATTTTCGTTTAAATTTATAACGAACTGTTAGGTTGAAATTAAGAAGTTGTTTCATATTATCGCCAAGGTCTAATTACTACTGAAACATATGAAGATATTACTGTTTTCGAACACTGTTTGCGTTTTTATTTTACCATTCATTAGAAAAAGTTTCAAGAAGTCTATTTAATCCAGTAATTAAAAAATGTAAATATCATTATAATAACTGTATATATATATATATATATATATATATATATATATATATATATATATATATATATATATATATATATATATATATATATATATATATATATATATATATATATATATATATATATATATATATATATATATATAGAAAGAAATTCATTATTTATTTCTTAAATTACTAGAAATATTTTGCATAAAATTATAATGCAGTATTTTATGTGAACGCGAAAATGTAGACTTGTGTATAACAATGATTATTTTACGTTTCTAAGATAAACGTGCGCATTAAACAACTTTTAATCCTATGAAATATTAAAATTATTTATTCTCAGAAACATACATTTAGTCATTTTTCTTTGATATCACTTTTAATTTAAGATATAAAGCGAATTCTTTCAACGCCAAAACTTTTATTTTCGAATTCTCCATATATATTTTCAGAGTCCGAACAGCCATCATTTCCCAAACTTCAAACTTGGAAGTTTAGGCATGCTATTTACTTAGTATGCATTCTCTCACATTCCACATTATATTAATAATTTTCAAGTACATATTGACTCAACGATGAATTATTAAATTTTGAAAGAATGTTGTACGTTAATCTGCTAAAATGCAATGGAAATCTTCATCTAATAATATATTTTAAAGAATATTTTTAAAAATCAAAAATTTAAGGAAAGCCAATATTAGTTTACTAGTCCCAGTTATATCCAAATTTATTCATAATTCAGCAGTTCCAATATTCATTAACAATAAATTCTATGATTTTAATAATAGGCAACAAACAGTTAATACAATTTGAAATACCAATTTGAAAAAATTGGCTGTGATAGTTTCAGTATTGTGATACGAGAGTAAAGATTAGCACATATTTCTATAAATTATTGTAATTCATTAAATAATACTAATTGATTTTAGTTTTATTTTATTATTCAGTAAACTCAAGAACTAATTTAATCAAGGTGTAGAATTTACAGTCGATTCCGTACCATTATAATCCAGCGTGACCCAATTCTAGCAATTAAAAAAACGAATTATGGAAAAGAAGGACAGAGCGCTAGGAGTTTAGCCACGAGTTGCGTAATAACTTATATTCCTATGTGTAATAACTTAGATTCATTTATATATTGTTAATCATTCGTTGATTATATAATACAAACAATCAATGTGTAAAACAATTGCTATCTGCAAGAAGTATACTAGTTACAAGTATGGACACACTTGAAATTTATTTTGCCTCCTTTCCCATACACAAATTAAAAGACTGAAAAAAATTTCAAATAAATTATATTTTACAACAATATTTTTAGACATGTTTCTTTATAAATAAAATTTGTATATGTTCAAAACACTTTTATGCTTAAATTAAATTATATTCGAAGCAATCAACAAAAACTTTTCGCAGTGTTTTTATAAGAAATTATTAAAAATATTCGCATAGCTTAAGTGATAATCCGTCTAAATGAACCTGTTGTGAAACGATATAATTTTGAGGTTTAATTTATAATTAAGAATAATTGAAAAATAATGACAAGTTAAATTTGTTAACTAAGTAAACATAAAAATACTGTCAACACATAAATGAATATCTAAATTTACTTTATATTCTTTAAATAAGTACATTTGAGATGAATTATTCTAACCTTGAAAAAAAAATTTAAATTTCTCATTAAAAATTTATGTCAATAAATGAATTTCTTGCTGTAAAGTCTTTATTTATTGGATCAAATTTTGATAATATCACGTGATAAAGTAATTATGTGATGAAATTTTTGTAAGTTTTTATTTTTTTCTTTATGGTATGATATTGCTTAGTTGTAAAAGATACAACAGCTGAAGTCGTTTTTAAATTACTGGCTTACCTTTTTACTCTGATTTCCATCCTTTATTAATTTAGAATTTAAAAAGCATTTATTTCTCATGGCATTTTTTTATGTATTTCATTTTTAATTTTATTTTTATTTATTATGCTTTGTTTTTTTCTACAATTTGAATGAATTTCAAACAGGTAAAGTTGGTCCCCTTTCTAAGAATTTATATATGAATTCTCATTTTCATTGTATAAAGTTCATCCCAATTTTCTAATGATAATTTAAAATAATTCATTAATTAAAATATATTAGGCTCAGAATGTATAAAACGTCGATATAATTTATAAATGGATTGAGAACAAATTCTTCATTTGATAATAATATCAAAAATATTATTTCCTTATTATTATTTGGCGAATTAAATTATTTGAGACTTTAGAAAATCAACCTAAAACAAATATGTTAATTAATTCCTTTACATAGATGAAAATTTAAAAAAGGGGAAAAATAATTTAATTGCAGTACGATTTTTTAATCAAGAATAGTGTTTGTGGGGATATCGACTGATGTAAGTAAGATAACGACTGATGCAATATTCCAGAAAAAGACTTTAAATAAAATTGCATTTTATTCTTAAGAAATGACAACATTTCTACACAAAAACTTTTAAAAACATTTCGAATATTTGAATTCAATAAAAATATACCCTTTCTTATGTCGCAAATCTTTTATTCACTTAACAAAGAACAGAATTAATAAATAGACTAAGAAAATGTGTTTTTCTAAATATTAACTTTGACTAAAATGATGAGCATTTACACATATTTTTAATAAAGAAAAATCTTTAATATATTTCTTATTTAAGAGTATTTTCAAGAAAGCATTGCCATGGATAGAAAATATAACACTGAACAAAGAAAAGTTGCTTTTGTTAAAAACACAAACATTACCAGATAAAATCATACAGAAGTTTGCGATACATTTATGAACAAATTTTATGATTCTTATACATGAACTACATTAAATTCCAACCTACGATAGTATTGATATTTCAATTTGCTGGTTATCCATTATATTTAAATTCTAAGCAATTTCAATCTCAATAAATGAGAAGTGTTACACAGTACGAAAATTTCTTACAGTTTTCAAAGTGAAAAAGTCTACATATTTGTAAAAATTCAGAAAGTTTTATTATATTTCTATCAATAATTGTATTTCTGTGACTTAATTGTTTAATTGGTTTAATTCCGTATTTATATACATTTCTTGTCTTTTTTCTCATAGTTTTGTAGATAATCCAAGAATTTCGTTTACCTGTGATTCCTAAATTACAAAATTCACTGGATAATCATGAGCTTACAATATTTATGTATGAGTAATAAATTTGAATATTCTCCATAATTTTTTATCTGAGGAATTTCTCTTATATTCCTTGAAATCAGTATAGAAAATAGAGAAATTTCAGTAATATTAGGTAAAAGTTTAACAAAGATTATAAATCTGGTTTCAGTTATCATATTTTACTTACATTCTGCACCGAATGCACATATCAAGAAAAAATAATACATAATTTGTCATAAAGTGATACTAAGCGAAATGCTCTATTATAAAATGCATTATCTATAAAGTGAAATGTATTTGGTAATTTTCATTTAACACAAACATAATTAACACAATAATTTTATAATAAATAATCACATATGTTAGTGTAAATTGAATTGTTTTGATAATATTAAACTATATAAATTATGTCAACAGAAGCGTAAATCTAAATAATTAGGAAATAATTTTGAAAATAATTCCTTGAATTTGAGATAAATGAATTGAAAAATTTTTATAATGTATTTCCAATGGTAAAAATAATTTCCCGTTTTCTTGGCATCGGTTTGTAGAAAATTTTGATGCATACCTATGTTTTGCTACATTGTATATAAAAGTTTTCAAATTACTTTTATACATATAAAAAGTTGTTATACTAGGGAATGTTTTGAAAATGAAAGTTCAGTCTTGCAAAAACTTCTTATTCCCATTGACATGCCTTCATATGTGTCTAATATTATAAATCTTATTTAAAACACTCTATAAAAACTAAATTTGATATTTTGAAAAACCTACAAAAATTAAATTTTAATCCTTTACCTATGCTAATGAATCTTTACTAATTTCTTATGTTAGAGATACACAAACATGGCTCCAAGATAATTTTAATAAAAAATAATTTAATCTATAATTATCTATAATTAATCTATCTACATCTATAATTTTCTTTGTGTAAAACTTTGAGGTGTTTATTGCTTTTTATTCAATACGTTAAAGTAATGTGTATCAATACATTATTTCACATTATTAAATGAATTAACTAGAGACACAAAACTTTCAGTTTTAATTGACGTTTATAATTAAATTAGCAGTAATATTTCTCTGTTTATATTATGCCCATTTAATAATCTGTTACTGAATATTTTCATTTATCTTACTTTAATTTTTTAAATATTTCACATTTATTTCACAAAATTAATAGTAAATTCTTTGTACCTTTAGTATAAATCTTACATTTATTTCTAATCCATCTTAAATTTTCATTTCCACGTGGTTCACGTTACTTTCCCAGGCATGTCAAATGCTTAGGGAACAATTTTTTCACAGTGCTTACAATACTACATGGGCGTACAGAGAGGTTCGTCCCCTCAATATATCAATGTCCGATTTTGACAATGTAGTCACCTCTTCGATTGTTAGTTTAAAATTCTATTGAACACTTAAGTTAAATCAGCCGTAACAAATCGCATGTTTCTTGTCAGCAAGTGCAGAAAAAAACGTTACTTTGAGAGAAAGGGGCTGAAAATCGATAGTTACATTTCTCATTGTTGAATGGAAAAGGAACAATTGCGAGAGAAACAAGTTGAATGAAGGTCAAAAATGTTAAGCACAGGAATATGTTTGTATCAAATTTTAAGAACTGCCATGAAATCCGTGCTTATTGTTTTAAATGAAAATTGTAGAAGTACATATAGTTGCAAGAAAATAATAAGGGAACAGAAAATTTTAAAAAAAATTCCTGCGGTGGGAGCAGAGTCCTAACTAAACATATAATTTCAAATCAGAAAGGTTTTTCGACAATTTTCACACCAAACATTTTTTAGACAAAGGTACATGTTTCGAGCATCATTAGCAAATTTGCATCAGTTTAGTCAAATCCCTTCATGTCACATGGGCATAAATCCACTGAAGTAGCCAGGCTTTATTATTATTAGAAAAAGCATGAGGCAAACTGTATTTAAATAATGATTTCCATTGATACTTGAGAATTGCTCGCGTCCATATCAATGTATTGTTCAGATTTTTTTTTTTTTTAGACACGGGATTAATTTATATAATTCACAAGAAACATTCATAAATTCTAACTTCTGAAGAATAATGCGAAGCCAACACTAATTATATATTTCAAAACAGTTAATTTTAAAATAAACCAGAAATTCTTTCCAGTTAAGATAAAATGATTTCTGTAAATATGTTTAAAATAACGCGTAGCTGGAATATTTTGAGAACTATTGCAAATTCAAGGAATAATATTTTTCGTTCGTACGAAATATATTCTCTATAAAATCTTTATGATCAAAAGTAATTAACTTAAATTTTAATGTAATATGAATTGAAATCTGCGGGCTGGAATTTTTTAGATTCTGTAAAATAATGAGAAAATTCCTGATAAAATAAACAAAATTGGAATTCTTTGCAAAAAGTGTATAACGATATTTTAAATAAAATTTTATGTGTTTTCCTACAAATACAGCTTTAATGCAGGATATATGTAGACGACTAATAAAAATATAATATGAATAAAATACAGATTTTAACCAGGAAAGGAAATGTGACTTTTAAAATTACAGAAGCTGTCATAACATCATAAAATAAACTTATTTTATTAAATATTAAAAATTAAAATCTTGCAAAATTTAGTAATCGAAATGCACTATTTCCAATAGTTAAAAAGAGCATTAGTTATACCAAACAGATTATTAAAATTATATATTTATTTGTAACGAACACAAAAACTGAGAAAAATAGGTAAACATATATATATGAGTAAAAAATTTCTCAAAAATAAAACTAATTAAAAACATTTTTTGGTTTATGACATTTAAATTTTTCTACAAAAGTTACATTTTGAATAAAAAAAAAGCATTTTACGTTCAAATTCGTATATGAATATTTAAAGTGCATTTTTATTTAAAGTAAAAAATAATTATTTCATAAAGTCTTTAAAATTTAAGAAAATAATTTAAAATATTATAAGTGTGTCCAAGAATTTTAACAAAACAATATAACAAAATTACTACAAATATGTATATTTTTCGGATAATTTGCTCAATATTTTAAATATTAGAAAAATAAAGAAATGCCAATCAATTATTCATGTGTATATTTACTTTGTCATTAAAAAGCGGACAACATTTAAGATATTTATTGTAGTCCTTCTTCATTTTTATATCACATAAATTATGTCTTTTAATCGTTTTCTTAATTAGAAAAGCCTTCATCTTTAGGAATTTTGTATAAAATATCGTCAGTATTGTTTTTAGGTAATTTTACATGTATTGTAGGGATAATGAAGTTATTCACTCCAATTTATTATGAGCATAACAAATAAAATTGTTTTTCATTATATTTCTGCTTCTAAGGATGTGTTATATTTGATTAATAAATATGTTGATGAGATTATTTAAAATGTTAACTTAAATAAAATAAACTAAAATTGAAGAAAGGTAAGCTTCTGAGAGAGTTTTTAAATTAAGAGCTCAGAAAATGTGTTCTCTAAAAACATTGTTATTACAATTTATTCATTTCTTTTCACTTAATTTTAATTTATGTTAAAAGTAATTTCTTTGTTAGTAAACTTTTAAAATTTTCTTATAGTATGAATATTTCAAGAATTTTCCAATCCCTGATGTTTTTCAAGAAACTGGTACCCAACAATTTGATAGGAACAAATTCTAATGTTAAATTTTTGATAAGAACCAATATTTCTGAGAATAGCTCCATGCTTCACTTGTTTTTAGAAATATTTTTAACAATTTTTTTATGGTCTTAATGTTTATGATTATGTTTTTGGTATAAAGGTTTTTAAGCGCTCACTGCTCTTCTCTGCTTTTGAACAATAGGAAAGATTGTTAGGTGATCGTTCTATTTGCCAAATCTGTTATGAGTGACGCTGGTACTTTGAAACTACAAAGTAGTTAGTAATGCACTGAGAACGATTGTACGACAATTCATTGTGGAAGGATATAAGAAGAGAAAACTTTGTAAAATAATGATTATCATGTATTCATCGGCCAGAAAAAGTACCCCAAAAAAACTAAAGCATACCCATTGGCTAACTTGCTTTGTAAAAATTAGAAAATTTGTATTTCTAAACACATTTCTCATAATGAACGGTAGGGAGACAAACCACTGGTTTTCTTCGGTTCAAAGGAGCATGGCTAAGATTTTTGATACTAGCCCAACAGAAGAAAAGCCTAATATCTTTTATATAGTATTTTAGTCATCAATTCGCTAATTTGCTTTTCAGAAGAAATTTTCAAACTTGTTGGGGAAATGAATCACTAGGAAAGCAAAAGAATTCCCCTAGTTTTAAACTCTAAAGAAATGCATGCCGAAATTAGCTTAGGATAACATCTGTCACCCACAGTTTAAAGAATGATCTGAAATCGAACTTTGGGTATTAGTTTTGAAAAATGCGATTTCAACTGTTACTATTGGTTTTATATGTGTAGCGAACAGTTTAATGCGGCGAAAGCTGTTATAAAATATTTTAATATACACCTTCTATGGTCTTAAGGAAATCATGTGTCTACGAGGTAGAAAACCAGGAATTCACCCCCCCATTAAATAATAGAAATTTTGTAGTAATCAGTAGAATATCTAAATATCCTTTGAAAATTAGATTATCAGAGTTAAAGAGTTACCGATATGTATAAATACTTTTGGTTTAATAAGAAATAATTTTAATTCAAATCATAGCTAACAGCTTGATCCAGAAACAATGTTTCAAAGGAAGAAAATTTTAAATATAGTTTTTATCGCTCTCATTATTTTCATCGATTGCATTTGATATTAGCAAGGTAAAAATAGTTACACTCTTATATATCATCTGTTTACTTCAATAAATTAATTTTTAATGCAGATGGGATGGATGTATTGATCTAATCGTGATTATTTAATAATCTACAATTGAATTTACTTATAAATAAGAAAATATCATTTATAAAATAACTGATATAGTACCTGATCCCAATAGTTTTAAATCCTCCTTAAAATTTTTCAGAAATACTATCCAGATATTTTCCAAATGTTTCTTCTTAAAGAATTGCCCAAATTTAAGGACCACAGAGAAAAAAAAACACTTTAGCATTAGCTAAATTGCTTAATTAAAATAACAATGCTTACAAATCCTGTAGTTTTAAAAATTCCATTGAATTCACACACACACATCAAAATGATTGCAAAGTATAACATTTTAGATATTATAAAAAAGTAGAAATTTGATTTCTTTTACTTTTGAAATATTTGCTTAATTTTAAGAATTACAAACTTTCTGTAAGCAATTATTATTTTAAGTTTATGGTAATTAGTGATTATTGTGAAGTGGCCAGTATAAAAATATTTTCCAACTTAAATTTCTATAGTCATGCTGATTATTATAGAAATAATCCAACAGTTTAATTAGTATACGTAAATGATTGATCTGTAAAAATAAATAATTTAATCTGTGCAACTTAGAAATAATTAGTAAAAAGTCTGCTAATTTTGTTAATTACAAAAGAAGAAACTACTAATGACAAATTATTTTTTCCGTTTAATAATTTCTGACTAATATTATGTTATTTTAAAGTTTATACATTCTTTTGTGATACAATCTTTAATAGTAAGAAAAATAATCCAACAACTAATAATAAAAGCTAGAATTGTGTAGAAACTTGAGTCAAAAGAAAAAAATAATTGTGTGTGGGATCAGTATTATAGTACATAATTTCGAAGATTTTATTTTCATTGCCGCCAATTTCGGTTTTCATTAGAAAAAATACAAAGTAACGTGGGAATGTTTTTATTTTCTTCAATTCAAGATTCTTTAATTTCTTTATTTAAAATATAGTATCTATTAATTATTAAATTCCAGAATAATTAATTGAAAAAGCAATAATTCAAAAACCATTTTCAATTTATATTCTTCTACTACGAAATAAATTACAAAATAATACATACTACTCAAGTATTATAGTCAAATTACCAATAATTCCAAATTACAGAATTATATATCCGTTTGCAAGAGTAGTACAAATCGTTTCCTCAGAGTTCAATGTTAACTGTTCTTTTGCAATGAAAATTTAGAAATTCAAAATCGGTATGGAGTTTGTCGATCACGGATGTTTACATGCCGTTTTTATGTTCGTTTGAGAAGTTTTCGATGGAGTCAGATCATTCTCGTATGAATACTATATTAACAAATCAATTCCCAGACAAAAAATTTATATCCTCTTCAGCTAATCAATGTTACTAAACAAAAGCTTCCCTTCTGTCAAGGACAAATATCACTAGTTTCCACCATAGCTTAACTATTGAGAGACTAAATGCTAAAATGTTAATTTTTATTCAAAAGTGTTTTGATTGAGGGATAAAGGTGCACACTTATAATATTAGTAAAATAATTTATAATTCAAATAAATTACTTTATAGCCTTTACCTAAATAACAAAAGAAGTTATTTTTAATTTAAATAAAGTCTTTTTTGAAAATATTGATAATTCCATGAGAAAAAAATTCTAGAAGGAAATAAAAATGAAACAATCAACTCCATAATTTCCTAATCTCTAAGCGTATGAGTAGCAATTTGAAATTCATTTTCTATTGAATATGTAGCTTTAAATAGAGCAATGAAAGACTTTGAGAAAATTAAATTTGCATTTTTATACATTTTGTTCTATAATTTAACTCAGAATACATTCCCTGTATTAAAATTGCTTAAATACATTTTAGTATAAATGGAACCAAATGCATATTTTAAAATAAAATATTAGACACATTTGCATCTAAAAATTACACGTGTAGTATTAACTAAATTTTGATTCTATTTTTTTAATCAAATCATTTAGCTTGTAAATTGCAAATAAAGTATTGCTCAATTCTAATAATTTTATAAAGGATACTATTTTAATTAATTTAAACATTAGTTTCAAATTTACTACCACCATTTAAATAAGGACATTAAATTTTTATAATTTTCATTTTATTAAATAAAAAATTATGTTCTTGAGTAAAAAAAAACTTTGGTTTTATTTTTATATATTAGATATAGAATTTTGTCATAAAATTTTAACATTTTCTAGTGATTTTTGAAGTAAAAATTAATAAGAATGTTCAAACTATTGCACTTTTTTTATGTAATTATAATAAATGGAGTCGTACTATAAAATATACACCCCAAAACTGATTATTATTTAGATAGTTTTAAAAAAAAGTAACTCCACCAATACTCTAATAATTCATTTCAAAAATCACCGTAATAGCTAATAGATTTGAATGCAATCATATCAACAGTAAGTAGGAAAAAATATATAATCTGATTGATCCAGTTTTTTTATAGTATTTTTAAGTTATCAATTTCAATTGAATATCTCATAAGAGCTATTTATTAATGTTTTAAAATTTTCCTCAAAGATAATAATTTCCTAAAAAAAATTAAGTAATATGTATGTAAATTTCCAATGCAATAATACAACTACGACCATAAAATAGTATGAGAAAAAAAAAGTGTCTCTTGGTCCTTTTATGCATATCAAATTCTTAGATATGAACACACTGCGCGATCAAGCTGCGCAGATGACCAGAAAGGAAGGGGATGCGGAAACTATGTATATTAGGGGTAGACGCTGTGTCAGGGAGAGACATTCTACATTAAGCAGTCCACAAGTGCAGAAACAAGTTTGAGTTTCTCTTATACAATTTAACTTTCTTTCTACAAAGCTTTTAAAACTTGTTTTTATGAGGAAATGGAGAAGAGGAAGTCAACAAGTTTGGTTTATGGTTTGTATACGTCGTATCCCTCTCAGCAGTGCTCTCGTTTACTTCTAGCGGCTCTCTGGATCTGGAAATCGGCATGATAAAGAAATATACCTGGACCAGATTCAACCAGGATATCTAGATATTTGGATTTTTACTAGAGAAGGCATAAATCCTGATGATATTGATAAAATGTATGAAAGATTGTCGGAAGAATGCCTTCTTCAACTTCACGAAAAATTTTGAGTTCGTCATTTAAAAATGTCAAGTGACCTGACGAAGTATTTATATAAATATTTAAATTTACAACAGAAGATAAATATCGTTTCAAAAATATCGTATGCATATTCATTTACTAGTTTTGACTCTATTTTCAATCTAATGTATAATGAAGCAATTAATGATGGCATATTGCTGAGAAGCTTTCTTCTGTTCTTAGGAAAACATAAGGGCCTAATCAGTATTATTATACATGAGATGAAGCCAAATGTTTTGGAATTCTTGTTGTATAACATAAAACTGTCTGGACAGGAAAAGGACTTTCCTTCGTATGAGCTGACTCAACAAATACTACCACTCAACATTTGTCACGTTGCGAGTGACTTTAAAAAGATAAAAATATTTTTAAAATTCGGCTACGAAAATTTTTTCAATTACCATTGGTCATCGAATATCAGTTTTTACTGGGAGGAGTTTTTCGGACAATCGTAAGTATATTTTTTTGTTTTGTTAAAATAATTTTTGCATGTTTTTGTTATTGTGACTAAATATTTCTGAAATAAGAATTTTGAATTCGAAATATAAAAGCTATAGAAGACTACTCGTTAAATAAAATTTCCTGTTACAAAATTTTATTTTCTCTTTTTAACAATTGTTTTTCAAATTTAATTTAATTTAATAAACATCCTTATTTATTATTTAATATTTGAGGAACACTTCAATGTCGCCGATAAGGAACTTTTATTGGCAATATTGAGGTGTTATTGGCGATATTCAACTGTTATTGATGTGTATTAAATAATATTTTGAGAGGATTGCTCATAGAAAATTATTTGATTTTAAACTAAATGATACATTATTATTTAACCGCTCAAATTTCTTAT